>JAIOJX010000001.1:3400800-3498858 GCA_022376925.1 Tragulus kanchil | reverse complement strand
AGATTTTTGCTCAGGGGACTGTTCATATTCCTATTTCAATATTGATAGTTTTGCTGTTTTATTAGTTATCAAGGGACCAGATTTTTGCTCAGGTGTTGACAATAACATCTCCCTCTCTTTCCTTATTTCTCCTCATCCATTGCTTCATCATCTGAATTCCAAATCCTGACCTTACTATAGGCTTCCCAGGTGGTGCTAGTGGTAAAGAACCCGCCTGCCAGTGAGGAGATGTAAAAGACACAGGTCCTATCCATGGGTTGGGAAGATCCCCTGGAGGAGAACACGGCTACCCACTCCAGTCTTCTTGCCTGGAGAATCCCATGGACAGAGGAGCCTGGTGGATACAGTCCATGGGACTGCAAAGAGTCGGACACAACTGAGCGAATGAGCACACATGGACCTTTGTTAATAACCTCGATTGTCTTTTGTCAATTAGGAATGTACCCGATGTGCCTGAAACTGAGGAAGAACATACCCGTGCTTTCCTCAGAGAACTTTATGGTGCGATGCTGCGTTCCGGCTATTCTATGAGAAGAGGCCAATTGAATACATCAAGCAATTTTTCGACTATGAGACGGAAAGTCACAGGTTTCGAATGAGCTCCTTAACCCATCCTTATAGTTTTTCCAATAGCCATATTGCAAATTAGCTATGGGTGGGACAGCTGGATCTCTCCCTTTATCTCAAACATCTTTGGGTTGGATTAATGACTAGATGGGGCTTCCCTGGTGACTTAATGGTAAAAAATCCACCTGCCAGTGTGGGAGAATCAGGTTCAATCCCTGTGTGAAGCCTCCTTATCTGTTCATAGAAAAGGATATGAGACTCCTACCCACCAAGGAAGCACGTGCTGTTGTCAGAACTGTCTTTGTCAAGGGGTTTAACATTTTGAATGGGGATAACGTTTTATGGGCCTCTAACATTTTTGTGAGAAGAATAAAAGAACATTTATTGACATACATTCAAATAACTGTAGATTGGAAGGCTTTGTTAGTGAGGTCTCAGGGTTAGTGAAATGAGTGGAGCAGGTGGGATTAGGGGTGGTGGAGAGGGGCAGATGTTGATAATGAAAGCTGTAAGTGCACACAGAGCCAAAATACTGTTCATTGGGAAAACCTTAAAGAATGGAGACTAAAATATGTTAGATATTAGAGTGTCCATAGTTTTGGAGAATTACAAGATATGGCTTAAGGATTTTCTAGTTAAGGGTCTTTGCTAAGGGCTTAATTTGATGAAAATTAATCATGGAATTCTGTATTTTAGCCAGGGACTGAGGATATTTTCAATGTCTGAATACACCTGGAGCATTTGACACAGCCTATACCTTATCTGGTACATTATGAATATTGAGTTTTGATAGAATTCAGAAGACTTAAGAAGTCAAGAAAGGGAAAGAAGTGGGAATTGAAAATCATCATAGGCGAGAGATCATCATGGGTAGAGTAGAAATTGAGGTGGATGATCTTCAAGGTTTTTTTCAATTCCAAACAGTTCTTTGTTGATGATAATTTATAAATAAGTAGTTAGTCTACCTCAGATCCTTCATTAGCATGCAGCATTTTCTCAGGAGAGTCTTTTCCATAAAATTAATTATAACTTTGAAAAATCTAATATCTGTAAGTAATCACTTTAATGAGACAGCATTTTATCCTTTGTTCCTTCCCTAAAAAGGTACAGTCACTCAAAATTCAATTAATTGGCTTTCATCATTCCCAACCTATGAAGATTTTATCCAGAAGACATTACAGGTAAAAGGGAGTTTGTTCTTTGATTACTTCATATGTAGAATAGTACATGCAATAAGAGATATAGAATACTGTTTTTCAAAGTATGGCTAGAAGACCATGCATTCAGAATTACCTAGGGAACGTGGTAAAAATATAGATTCCTGGGACTCACCTTAAACTGTCTGAATCAGAATCTTTCTCCTGGTAGGGCCAGGAGCCTTCATGTCTAACAGGTTTCCCAGATGCTTCTTATTGCCAACTGAGTCCACTGATCTTGAGTGACAACAAAAACAAATCTTTGCATAGGTTAGTGGCAAGTTAAGTAACAATCTGGTAGACTCATTCAACCCAGGTTGTTAAACTCTATGGGATATGCCTTTTAAGTCTTTATTTTTTTCCTCAAGCACATGAGATATTTATGGTTTCTAGTTCCAAAGGCACTGGTAGGTTTCACTGAATTCAAAGGCTGCAAGCTAAAGCCCAAATGACCATGATCCTTTGAGTCAGTTATATAGGGATATGAGTTGTGCCTTTGTCACCTAGTTGTTATGCATCCTTGAGCTACTTACCATCTCTCAGCTTTGACTTCTTTCTCTGCACAATATCTGATTCACAGAGTTGTTTTGAGAATAAAGTGGACATATGCAAAATGTCTAGTGCACTTTTCCTCTCTTCTCTGTGTCTTTTAATTTCTCTTATTTTTCATTTTTTGGTATCCTTGTGTTGCATCTGAGCCATTTCTTCAACTTTGTCTTATGGTTCAGAAATTGTCTTTGGAGCTATGTTATAACTGGCTATTTAACTTATATATTGAGTTTTTATTTTGATGAGATCATTTCTAGACATTTTGTTTGATTATTTTTCACATCTGGCTAGTCAGTTATGAGTCTCTTGTTCCTTCATTATATTTTCAATACCTTTTAAAATTTATTTAAGCATATTAAGCATGCTTTTGGTGTATATATATATATATATATTTATTTATTAAGTAATTTTTATTGTAGTATAGTTGCTTTTAAGGATACTTATACTCTGTACTCTATCTTTTATACTGTATACTCTGATATTATACTCTATAATTTTGTACTCTATCTCTGATATTTCCAGTATTTGAAGTTTTTATTTTTTTTATTGTTTTACATTTTTTAAAATGGGACCCAATGGTTTTTTATTTTTTATTATTTTTTTTTATCTTTTTTTGGGGGTGGGGTGGGGGGATGGGTGGGCCACTTCTACTGGTCTTTCATTTCTCTGTTTTCATCCATCTTTGTTCTTTGGCTCCTGTGGGCCTCCCATCACGGTGGCCTCTGTCGTCGCAGAGCGCCAGCTCTGGGCGCATGCGTGCCAGGGCTCCGGCTCAGTAATTGGACACATCGGTCCAGCCGCTCCGCAGCACGTGGGATCTTCCCAGGCCAGGGATCGAACTGGCGCCTCTTGCACTGCAAGACGGTGTCCTTACCCGCTGGACCACCAGGGGAAGCCCTATTTGAAGTATTTAAAACTGATTGTTCATTTTATTATTTACTCTGCCTCTTGTTCATGTTGCATGTTTTTCCTGTGTCTGTTCATCGCTTATGACAAGCACATGTTATTTGGAAACTTGTCTGCATGCATTCTTTGAGCCCTGGTTTTAAAATCATTCTCTAGAGGTGATTTCAATTTCTTTTTCCTAGATATTCAGGGTCAGGACCATTTGAAAGTAAATAATAGGCTTGGAGTAGTGAGGGCTCCACAGATAGTTTGTGTCAGTGTGGGCTTCTGTTTACAATTCTCAGATGGGACAGGTTCTTTTTCTTTTCTAGCCAGAGTGTTTTTTAGTACATTTTCTCTCTCTGTGTCTTTTAATTTCTCTTATTTTTCATTTTTTGGTATCCTTGTGTTGCATCTGAGCCATTTCTTCAACTTTGTCTTATGGTTCAGAAATTGTCTTTGGAGCTATGTTATAACTGGCTATTAAACCTATATATTGAGTTTTTATTTTGATGAGATCATTTCTAGACATTTTGTTTGATTATTTTTCACATCTGGCTAGTCAGTTATGAGTCTCTTGTTCCTTCATTATATTTTCAATACCTTTTAAAATTTATTTAAGCATATTAAGCATGCTTTTGGTGTATATATATATATATATATTTATTTATTAAGTAATTTTTATTGTAGTATAGTTGCTTTTAAGGATACTTATACTCTGTACTCTATCTTTTATACTGTATACTCTGATATTATACTCTATAATTTTGTACTCTATCTCTGATATTTCCAGTATTTGAAGTTTTTATTTTTTTTATTGTTTTACATTTTTTAAAATGGGACCCAATGGTTTTTTATTTTTTTTTATTTTTAAATCTTTTTGGGGTGGTGGGGGGGGGTGGGGGGGTCCACTTCTACTGGTCTTTCATTTCTCTGTTTTCATCCATCTTTGTTCTTTGGCTCCTGTGGGCCTCCCATCACGGTGGCCTCTGTCGTCGCAGAGCGCCAGCTCTGGGCGCATGCGTGCCAGGGCTCCGGCTCAGTAATTGGACACATCGGTCCAGCCGCTCCGCAGCACGTGGGATCTTCCCAGGCCAGGGATCGAACTGGCGCCCCCTGCAGTACAAGGTGGTGTCCTTACCCGCTGGACCACCAGGGAAGCCCTATTTGAAGTATTTAAAACTGATTGTTCATTTTATTATTTACTCTGCCTCTTGTTCATGTTGCATGTTTTTCCTGTGTCTGTTCATCGCTTATGACAAGCACATGTTATTTGGAAACTTGTCTGCATGCATTCTTTGAGCCCTGGTTTTAAAATCATTCTCTAGAGGTGATTTCAATTTCTTTTTCCTAGATATTCAGGGTCAGGACCATTTGAAAGTAAATAATAGGCTTGGAGTAGTGAGGGCTCCACAGATAGTTTGTGTCAGTGTGGGCTTCTGTTTACAATTCTCAGATGGGACAGGTTCTTTTTCTTTTCTAGCCAGAGCTGAGGCTGAGGCAAGACAGATAGGTTGTGAGTTCCCTGATGCCCTATACTGGATAACATCTTTCTGTTTTGTCTGCTGAGTGTGTTCCTTTGATGCGTGAATCTCCGATTTTACTCCCCGTCTTGTGCGGGTCCAAGCTTTGCTTTTTGTCCCCCCAGATCTATGTCATCAGTGTTGCCTAGCTGCTCCTAAAGCATATGCCAGCTCCGATATTCTCTGACCTCTGACTTTATTTCTAATCATTTTTGATATCAGATTGTTTCCTTTACCATAAGCTTCTCCCTGTTTATAGATTTTATCCATCATTTTAGGTGTTCTTTACCAGGAGGCATTTATCTGGGTATCTAATCCATTATATAGTGGGGAAGTGAAGGCAATAGCCATATTTATAAATTGATGACTAAACTAATCACAAATGAAAATGCCCTCCAAAATATTCTTATTGTTTTTTGAGTTAATTTTGAACTTAGTATGAAACAACACACAGAAATGACTCTTCCTAGCTTGTGTTGGAGAGTTTTGTGTTAATTGGGAGTACACTGAAATGTGTTTATCTAAGTGACACATCATTTGATAAACATCTCATGCTTAAGGTTAAGTAGATTCTGTGTAGGAGGCAGAGTGATGAAATTTTAATTAAGTCTGTGCTTGCTTTATTGATATTTAAGGACCATAATACATTTTCAGTGTGTGATTATAATTATTTATGCATTTAGAAATAAAGCTATCATTGTGTTATTGTTCCACTAATTATATTATTCTCTCTTCCCGCTGGTCCACCAGGGAAGCCCAATTTGAAGTTCATTGTTCATTATTTACTGCCTCTTGTTCATGTTTCATGTTTTTCCTGTGTTTCTTCATCGCTTATGACAAGCACATGTTATTTGGAAACTTGTCTGCATGCATTCTTTGAGCCCTTGTTTTAAAGTCATTCTCTAGAGGTGATTTTAATTTCTTTTCCTAGATATCCAGAGTCAGGACCATTTGAAAGTAAATAATAGGCTTGGAGTAGTGAGGGCTCCACAGATAGTTTGTGTCAGTGTGGGCTTCTGTTTACAATTCTCAGATGGGACAGGTTCTTTTTCTTTTCTAGCCAGAGCTGAGGCTGAGGCAAGACAGATAGGTTGTGAGTTCCCTGATGCCCTATACTGGATAACATCTTTCTGTTTTGTCTGCTGAGTGTGTTCCTTTGATGCGTGAATCTCCGATTTTACTCCCCGTCTTGTGCGGGTCCAAGCTTTGCTTTTTGTCCCCCCAGATCTATGTCATCAGTGTTGCCTAGCTGCTCCTAAAGCATATGCCAGCTCCGATATTCTCTGACCTCTGACTTTATTTCTAATCATTTTTGATATCAGATTGTTTCCTTTACCATAAGCTTCTCCCTGTTTATAGATTTTATCCATCATTTTAGGTGTTCTTTACCAGGAGGCATTTATCTGGGTATCTAATCCATTATATAGTGGGGAAGTGAAGGCAATAGCCATATTTATAAATTGATGACTAAACTAATCACAAATGAAAATGCCCTCCAAAATATTCTTATTGTTTTTTGAGTTAATTTTGAGCTTAGTATGAAACAACACACAGAAATGACTCTTCCTAGCTTGTGTTGGAGAGTTTTGTGTTAATTGGGAGTACACTGAAATGTGTTTATCTAAGTGACACATCATTTGATAAACATCTCATGCTTAAGGTTAAGTAGATTCTGTGTAGGAGGCAGAGTGATGAAATTTTAATTAAGTCTGTGCTTGCTTTATTGATATTTAAGGACCATAATACATTTTCAGTGTGTGATTATAATTATTTATGCATTTAGAAATAAAGCTATCATTGTGTTATTGTTCCACTAATTATATTATTCTCTCTTCATTAGTCACTGGGTTGTTTTACAATTATCATTAGTTTAGATGGAGTGATAATTTACGTGGCTGATAACATCCTTTCACTACTTGGCTATTTACCGGTAAGTTCTCTCAGTTTTGGGGAAAGGATCGTTTGCTGTGTTGTATCGTGGTTCATTATTTGTTTTCAGCATTATGCACCTCATCAGAGAAGACATTGTTAGTGCTGTCAAAATGCGCACCTGTCCTCTCCACTGGTTTCAGTTTTAAAGCTATAAAAACAAACTCTCATACAAGGTGGTGAAACATGGTGTGTGCAGTGGTGTGTGGTTTGTAAACTGTGCTGGAAGGTGATCTCCAAAGAAGACTCAGGGGATGGTCCCCAAGGTGGCTGCTCTGTCAGGCAGCCCTCACCAGATAGATGCACGTGCTTTTGTACATTTCAGTCCACCATATACTGATTAAACAATGAATGTCATGATTTGATCATGCTGGCTAATGGCATCCATTTCCAGGTCTGCTTTGCTTTTTGTTGCTTTATGTTAAAGAACAAGCCATGATCCCATTTGGGAATATATATATATATATATATATGTGCGTGTGTGTGTGTGTGTGTGTGTGTGATGGCCTAATTTAGCCATACTTTTGGAGAGACCCTCACATGAGTCAGAGTCTCTGACGTTCAAAATACTCACCCCTTTCTGAGTTCTTTGGTGTTACTATATCACTCTCAAGAAAGCTTTCTACATCTTCCCAACACCTTTGACTTAGAATACATGATTTCTTAAACTTTTTCTGGAACTTCAGGCTGTACACCCACCAGATATATTACTGAAACGTGAAAGGACTGCATGCCTTCGTTTAGCACACATATTGCCTGTGTTTGGAAAGGGATGAAGCTCTTTCACTTGACTGATTGTGTTAATCACATCTGGATTGTTGCATTCATTGCACATTTCCTCACTCCACAGAGATGTCTTGAGAACTTGACAAACCCTCATCCACATATCTGTAGCACTCAAGTTTGAATACATTTTCAGTGTGTGATAAAAGCTTTGGATCATTGTGTTATTGTTCCACTAATTATATTATTCTCTCTTCATTAGTCACTGGGTTGTTTTACAATTATCATTAGTTTAGATGGAGTGATAATTTACGTGGCTGATAACATCCTTTCACTACTTGGCTATTTACCGGTAAGTTCTCTCAGTTTTGGGGAAAGGATCGTTTGCTGTGTTGTATCGTGGTTCATTATTTGTTTTCAGCATTATGCACCTCATCAGAGAAGACATTGTTAGTGCTGTCAAAATGCGCACCTGTCCTCTCCACTGGTTTCAGTTTTAAAGCTATAAAAACAAACTCTCATACAAGGTGGTGAAACATGGTGTGTGCAGTGGTGTGTGGTTTGTAAACTGTGCTGGAAGGTGATCTCCAAAGAAGACTCAGGGGATGGTCCCCAAGGTGGCTGCTCTGTCAGGCAGCCCTCACCAGATAGATGCACGTGCTTTTGTACATTTCAGTCCACCATATACTGATTAAACAATGAATGTCATGATTTGATCATGCTGGCTAATGGCATCCATTTCCAGGTCTGCTTTGCTTTTTGTTGCTTTATGTTAAAGAACAAGCCATGATCCCATTTGGGAATATATATATATATATATATATGTGTGTGTGTGTGTGTGTGTGTGTGTGATGGCCTAATTTAGCCATACTTTGGAGAGACCCTCACATGAGTCAGAGTCTCTGACGTTCAAAATACTCACCCCTTTCTGAGTTCTTTGGTGTTACTATATCACTCTCAAGAAAGCTTTCTACATCTTCCCAACACCTTTGACTTAGAATACATGATTTCTTAAACTTTTTCTGGAACTTCAGGCTGTACACCCACCAGATATATTACTGAAACGTGAAAGGACTGCATGCCTTCGTTTAGCACACATATTGCCTGTGTTTGGAAAGGGATGAAGCTCTTTCACTTGACTGATTGTGTTAATCACATCTGGATTGTTGCATTCATTGCACATTTCCTCACTCCACAGAGATGTCTTGAGAACTTGACAAACCCTCATCCACATATCTGTAGCACTCAAGTTTGAATCACGCACATTAACAGAGGTTTTGTGAAGCTATTCTTTAGTTCAGTTCAAAGAGGATCAGGCACTTTGTTCACTAGTTACGCTGTTCCACCTGGCATGTGCTGTGGTCCACCTGGAAACTCAGACAGCTTTTCTTTTTATTTATAGATACTAGTATCTCCTTTCTATTTCTCATTCTCTTTCTTTCTTTTAGAAAGCAATTTACATTTCCAAATCCAGCATATATTTATAGGATAACGAAACAGCTGAATAAAATGTAAATATTAGAGATATTCATTGCATTGGACTTTAGAGAACTTATAGAAGGGGAATGATCTTATTAAATGAAATGATATGAGTATAATTCATTACAGTCATAATTTTTTTATACTGAAGACCATAAGACTGCCCAAATTCTTGTGGTATTCAATATTACTTAAAAAAAATTGGCCACTGACTGAGACCGGTGACATTTCCTGAGGATCCTGTCATGAGGATTTTTACACTATTATCCTTGATTCTTTATGTGCTTTGGTTTAGAGTTTTTACTCTTAAGAGTCTCTTTCACCAGTCGGGGTTTGAGGTAACAAGACACACACACATACACACATAGTCACCCGAAGGTAGAGGTGTCTGAGACATGGGTTTGAACTATTTATCTTAAACCATGTACGTGACAACCTGTAATAAGTTTGGTGTACTTAAAAATAGAGTTATAACTATTATGGCTATACATAAACATTAAATGGGAAGTAATTTGTATAATCTTTTCAGTGTTAGTCGCTCAGTTATGTCAGACTCTCTGTGATCTCTTGGGCTGTAGGCACCAGGCTCCTCTGTCCAGGGGGTTCTCCAGACAAGAACGCTGGAGTGGGCTGCCCTGCCCTTCTCCAGGGGGTCTTCCCAACCCAGGGATGGAATCCAGGTGCCCCGTAGCAGATTTTTCATCATATTTGCCACCAGGGAAGCCCTAGTCTTTTAAAACAGGGTTAAAAAGGACTATACCTGGAACACAGTTTCACACTTTTGCTGATTACATCCTAACTTTTAGTTTTTAATAGCATGTAATTTTTCCCCCAGGCTTCGATTTAAAATTTCATTTTATGTCGCCCATCTTATATTAATATGCCAACCAAGCCATTTCTAGAGTGCTGCCCAGCTCCCTAGAGGCTTTAGTTCAGTTCAAAGAGGATCAGGCACTTTGTTCACTAGTTACGCTGTTCCACCTGGCATGTGCTGTGGTCCACCTGGAAACTCAGACAGCTTTTCTTTTTATTTATAGATACTAGTATCTCCTTTCTATTTCTCATTCTCTTTCTTTCTTTTAGAAAGCAATTTACATTTCCAAATCCAGCATATATTTATAGGATAACGAAACAGCTGAATAAAATGTAAATATTAGAGATATTCATTGCATTGGACTTTAGAGAACTTATAGAAGGGGAATGATCTTATTAAATGAAATGATATGAGTATAATTCATTACAGTCATAATTTTTTTATACTGAAGACCATAAGACTGCCCAAATTCTTGTGGTATTCAATATTACTTAAAAAAAATTGGCCACTGACTGAGACCGGTGACATTTCCTGAGGATCCTGTCATGAGGATTTTTACACTATTATCCTTGATTCTTTATGTGCTTTGGTTTAGAGTTTTTACTCTTAAGAGTCTCTTTCACCAGTCGGGGTTTGAGGTAACAAGACATGCACACATACACACAGAGTCACCTGAAGGTAGAGGTGTCTGAGACATGGGTTTGAACTATTTATCTTAAACCATGTACGTGACAACCTGTAATAAGTTTGGTGTACTTAAAAATAGAGTTATAACTATTATGGCTATACATAAACATTAAATGGGAAGTAATTTGTATAATCTTTTCAGTGTTAGTCGCTCAGTTATGTCAGACTCTCTGTGATCTCTTGGGCTGTAGGCACCAGGCTCCTCTGTCCAGGGGGTTCTCCAGACAAGAACGCTGGAGTGGGCTGCCCTGCCCTTCTCCAGGGGGTCTTCCCAACCCAGGGATGGAATCCAGGTGCCCCGTAGCAGATTTTTCATCATATTTGCCACCAGGGAAGCCCTAGTCTTTTAAAACAGGGTTAAAAAGGACTATACCTGGAACACAGTTTCACACTTTTGCTGATTACATCCTAACTTTTAGTTTTTAATAGCATGTAATTTTTCCCCCAGGCTTCGATTTAAAATTTCATTTTATGTCGCCCATCTTATATTAATATGCCAACCAAGCCATTTCTAGAGTGCTGCCCAGCTCCAGGAATCTTGTTTCATTAAAAACCAAGGTACCTCTGTCTCTCGGGCAACTCTAAGCTGATAGAGTGCTAAGAGAAAAACTTGGTCTTCCCAATACCTTGGCTACCTGATGTGAAGAAGCAACTCACTGGAAAAGCTCTGATGCTGGGAAAGATTGAGGGCAGGAGGAGTAGAGGGCGACAGGGGATAAGATGACTGGATGGCATCATCAACTCAATGGACATGAGTTTGAGCAAGCTCAGGGAACACAACAGGGAAGCCTGGCATGCTGCAGTCCATGGGGTCATAAAGAGTTGGACAGGCTTAATGACTAAGCAACAACATGGGGGCAAACATGGAAGTGGGATGTCACTTGGAAAGCTTTTGCAATAGTCTGAGCAGTAGATGGTGATGGATTGCATTAGGGTGGATGTACACATACTCAGTGCTTTGTAGGTGAAATCAGTTTTGCAAATGGATTGGATAGAAGTGTGACAAAGAGATGGGACAAATTCAAGCAGTTTATGCTGATAGTCACTTAGTCGTGTCCGACTGTCTTGTGACCCATAGACTGTAGCCTTCCAGGCTCCTTTGTCCATGGAATTCTTCAGTCAAGAACACTGGAGTGAATTGCCATTTCCTCCTCCAGGGGATCTTCCTGACCCAGGGATTGAACCCACATCTCCTGCATTGACAGGTAGATTCTTTACCACAGAGTCACCAGGGAAGTCCAGAGTCCAAATTGCAATGTTATAAAACACACCACAACTGAAACTATGACTGTTAACATCATCATGGTATTAAAATTAGGTCTGAAATCCAGCTTCCTTGGTGGTCCAGTGGGTAAAGAGTCTGCCTTGCAATGCAAGGGGCACCAGTTCAATCCCTGGCCCAGGAAGATCCCATGCACTGTGATGTGTTCAGTTATGAGCCAGTGCTCTGGAGCGCATGTGCCCAGAGCCAGTGCTCTGTGACGAGAGAGACCACTGCAAGGGGAGGCCCACACAGGCCAAAAAATAAAGATGAATAGAAAAAAAGACAAAAAAACAGTAAAAGAGGCCAAAATTCAAAAGAAAATAAAATGTTAGGTCTGAAATCCACCACCACATTTTCCTGAGCATTTATGTCCTTGACAGTTTTTCTTTGGTAAAGCTTGCAGTCACTGGGAGCTGTACCTTGTAGTCACACATATCCACTGCCTGCTGTCCTGGCTGCCTGCCTTCCTACTCACCCTACTCCATCACCCACTCAAAAAACATAGTTTTTCTCTATTATAATTTTTTAACATATTAAAATTTTACAAAACACATTTCATCATGGCAAGAGTTTCTCAAGATTGAGTTTTTAAGAGACTTTTGCAAATTTTGGATGGCGTAGGTATGCAGCTGGTTGGTGAGAATTGTGATGAGTTTTGCTCTGTTCACTCTGCAAAGCTTACAGTGTAGTGGAGGGCTGCTAGTGATGAGTCTTGGTTGAATCCGAACGCAGTCTAAATCTGTACAAAGGCTCTTCTCCCTGATGCCCTATACAGTTGAACAGTTTCCTAATACATGTTTAATGTGGATGTCTCTGCCAGCAAAAGATGCTGCTTGCCTGGGTTCTCAGTAAATGTCAAGGAGTGGAGTCAATTCCTTTATGTTTTCTTTGGCATGACTGAGACTCACCTTACTAATATTTGTGGGCCAACTAATAGGCATTTGCAAACGAAGCTTTTAAAAAGCCTTAATTTTTCACCAGTATTTACACCTGCTTCACTAAGTTCTAAGTACCTTGATCTTTTTTGCCTTGTGGAATAAGAAGAGCAAATGCCAAAGATTTATTTCAACTTCTTTTTCCTAGATATCTGAGGTCAGGACCATTTGAAAGTAAATAATAGGCTGGGGGTATTGAGGGCACCACAGATATTTTGTTGAACTGATGAGCCTTAGCACTCTGTACCTCTTGTTGGGGTATTATTTTGCTATTTATATTTTAGGGGCCAAAATGATCTCAGCCTATTATTTTATACTCTACATCATAATTGTGCAGGTGCTGTCTGCCCTACTGAACTATTTGTTCACTGAAATACAGAATTAACATGTCAGGTTCATCTTTTTTAAATGTCATAAGTTTCAGCCAAAAAAATAGTAAATTACTTCATGTAAAGTGTCCAAAATGCAGAAGTTGGCCCAGTAGCAGATCGGCTGTGGTCTTGGTGTAAATTGGACTCAAGATAGCTATGGTATAGTGGAAGGAACAATGGATTTGTAGTTGGGTATAGCTGAGTGTGAATCTCATCTCTGAACCTGTGACCTCTTGATAACTGGATAACCATTTCCTCATGAATTCAGTAGAGGAGAATTCTCCCTTTCACAGGGAATCTGATTAGGTGAGTTAGTTCACGTGACACGATGATCTGGCATAGAGCAGTTGTTAATAAAGTGTTAGGTGAAGGAATGAATGAGTGGTTTCTACTGACCAGAGATAAATTGGTTTGGTGCCTAAAGTATATTTTATAAGTTAATCAATAAAAATATTTTTAATGAAAAAATTAAGTTGAAAGAAAAATATCTATGTGACTTTCATGGTTACATCTATTGCCAAAACCAAACCAAACCAAAACAAAAACCCCTATTGCCTATTAATTTCATGAGGTTTTGCTAAATTAGGGTTATCTTTTTCCCTTGAAATGAGCCAAGATTTTCTTGATTGAGACAGTATCTTCTACTAGTTTGAGCAGTGGCCAATTCATAGGTTTGCTTCTATAAATGGACCATAAAATGTATTTTTGAATTTTGACTGTAGATTATTAATACTAATCAGTTAAAAATCATTTGAATTTGTAGTTCACCACCCAAAGCCATTATTAAGCTACCAAGAGTACTTTGCTTATTATTTTGTTCCTATCACAGTAAAAACTGATTACTTAATATCTGATATGCAGTTAATTCATGTGTTATTGCATTTCAGCTACATGGTACAGTATTCATTCATTCAGGCAACTCATAATTATTGGGTGCTCACTCATGCTAGACTGTGTTCTAGATGTTGAGGATGTATCTGTGGAATAGGACAGCTAAGGTTTCTGTTTTAATGCACCTTATATTTTATTGAGGGAGACAGATAATCAACAGATAAACATATGCACACATCTGTGATGTGAGGTAGTGGTAAGTAGTATAAAAAAGGTAGGAAGAGAGTGTCAGGGAATTGATGCTATTTAAAATACTTTTAAGGGACTTCCCTGGTAGTCCAGTGGCTATGACATCGAGCTCCCAATGCAGGGGGCCTGGGTTCGATCCCTGGTCAAGGAACTATATCCCACATGGTGGAAGGAAAATCAGAGATCCAAAGTACCACAATTAAGACCCAGTACAGCAAAATAAACAAATACTTGCATGTGCATATTGGGAAAGTAGAAGGAGATGGTCATAGAAAGGGTCAATGTGAATTGAGACTAGAAGTTTGAGAGGTCAGACCACAAGATGGCTGAGGTGGGACAGATGATAAGCTTACTGGAGATAAGGCTAAGAGAAACCCAACACCTGTGGTGCGCACAACAAAACTGATTCCCTCTTCCCCTCTTTAGGATGATGTCATTGGTTCAGGGTTCTTAACCCTTCTGCCCGATGAAGAGAAGCAGAAAGTATTTTCAATGATTTGTCTGAAAACTCCAGTGTCAGACTCAGGTACAGAATGGTTTTTTCAAATAGTAAGTTATTGGATTTTAAGAGACAGATAACAATCACTTAGGGGAATAATAAAATAAAGATATTAGAGGCAATATATCTGCTGATCATATATTAAACTTACTATAATTTCACAAATTTTATCTCTAATATTAAAAACTCTCTCCTTTATTAAAATCACAAACCCTGAGTTTTTCAGCTTTTGTATCATTGCATTAGTGTTGTATAAATGATGTTCTAGCTGGTACCCCACTCTGCAGATGCAACATCGATAGCTATGCAAGTACTAATGTCCATGAAGAGAGAATAATATTCTTGTGAAATATAGTTTAAGCAAGACAAGTCCTATGAAATGATCCTTCAGGATATAATTAAGTGCAAATGTAAACTTGTTTTGCATCTGTTTGTTTTTTTTTTAGTTGACAAACATATTGAGTTTTGTTGTAGTTTCAAAAGAGGAGAGTCTAGATATGGTAACAAGCCTTCTTATGAATATGCTAAAGTCTTCCTGACTCTTACAGATATTTATACTGGTAAGCAATACAGTTTTTAATTTATATATATGAAGTTCATGAGTTATGCAGCCTTTCATTGGTAATATAAGTGCCCTTCCACTGTTGGAACTCTGTCTGCTAGCCCTATGATCACAGGTTTTAACGGATCAAGAACAATTCAATTAAAAACAAGGTGAGGTCCTAAGGCAACACGGTGGACTGAGCTGATAAGAACTTTTCGATCCTGGTCAAGGAACTATATCCCACATGGTGGAAGGAAAATCAGAGATCCAAAGTACCACAATTAAGACCCAGTACAGCAAAATAAACAAATACTTGCATGTGCATATTGGGAAAGTAGAAGGAGATGGTCATAGAAAGGGTCAATGTGAATTGAGACTAGAAGTTTGAGAGGTCAGACCACAAGATGGCTGAGGTGGGACAGATGATAAGCTTACTGGAGATAAGGCTAAGAGAAACCCAACACCTGTGGTGCGCACAACAAAACTGATTCCCTCTTCCCCTCTTTAGGATGATGTCATTGGTTCAGGGTTCTTAACCCTTCTGCCCGATGAAGAGAAGCAGAAAGTATTTTCAATGATTTGTCTGAAAACTCCAGTGTCAGACTCAGGTACAGAATGGTTTTTTCAAATAGTAAGTTATTGGATTTTAAGAGACAGATAACAATCACTTAGGGGAATAATAAAATAAAGATATTAGAGGCAATATATCTGCTGATCATATATTAAACTTACTATAATTTCACAAATTTTATCTCTAATATTAAAAACTCTCTCCTTTATTAAAATCACAAACCCTGAGTTTTTCAGCTTTTGTATCATTGCATTAGTGTTGTATAAATGATGTTCTAGCTGGTACCCCACTCTGCAGATGCAACATCGATAGCTATGCAAGTACTAATGTCCATGAAGAGAGAATAATATTCTTGTGAAATATAGTTTAAGCAAGACAAGTCCTATGAAATGATCCTTCAGGATATAATTAAGTGCAAATGTAAACTTGTTTTGCATCTGTTTTTTTTTTTTTTTTTTTAGTTGACAAACATATTGAGTTTTGTTGTAGTTTCAAAAGAGGAGAGTCTAGATATGGTAACAAGCCTTCTTATGAATATGCTAAAGTCTTCCTGACTCTTACAGATATTTATACTGGTAAGCAATACAGTTTTTAATTTATATATATGAAGTTCATGAGTTATGCAGCCTTTCATTGGTAATATAAGTGCCCTTCCACTGTTGGAACTCTGTCTGCTAGCCCTATGATCACAGGTTTTAATGGATCAAGAACATCAATTAGACTTTAAAAAGTTAGAGCAAAATTTACAAGGTGAGGTCCTAAGGCAACACGGTGGACTGAGCTGATACGAATGGCTCTTTCCTTCTACAATAAACAAGGAAATTATTGTTTAAACATAACCTAAGAAGTTTATTGCATAGACAACCTTAAAAGAAAGGATAAAGTACAGGACATAGTGATAACAGGGAGCTGATTTTGTGCTGGACCTAAGTCAGTTTTAAATCACACATTGATTCCATTGGCTGTGGTCTGGAATTCTAACACTCATTCAAGGACCAGCACATAAAACAGAGAGACTTAAAATGATCAGTAAAATTATTCCCACTGGCCTAATTCTTATTCCTTATTCTGCCATGAAGAATAAGTTTGCTATCTCTCTCAGAGTTTGAATGGAGAAAAAAAGTGTTATTTAGAGGAAACCAAAACCCAAGGCTGATAGAGGATCAGAATTTGTAATTTTCAAGGTTTCAGGAACCGCAAGCTTATAAATGGACATAGACACTGACATGGGACCATTAAAAGACCTAGGGCTTGAGTCAGAGGTAAATAGCCCAACACATATGTGAAAAGATGCTCAAACTCACTAGTAAGTAAAGAATGAAAAATATAAAAACCAATGAATAGCGATGTACATACATTAGAACAACAACTAAAAGTGTGAATAATATGAAATATTAGTGAGGATGTGAGAAATGAAAACACTAATGTAGTGTTGAGCCATCCTGGAAAACAAAGTAAACTTAAGTCAAGTATCTTGTAACTCAGTGATCTTATCACTGGGTGGAGATCCCACAGAGGCAAAGCTGCAGAGATCTGTGTCTAAAGGGACTTAATACTATGTATGTCACAGTGTTCTTTGTAGTAGAAAGGGGGGGAAATGAACAAGCAGTATTTTGGGAAATATGCAATATGGAAAACGTCATAGGAGTTAAAAGCAATGAGCTCTAGATATACATAATACAGCATGGTTAGATCTTAAAACCATGTTGTTGATTGAGAAGCAGAATGAAATCTGTTGCACAGGGGCCATTTGTGCAAATTGTGAGAGAATAATAGTGATGTTGGTAGATAACAGTGGGAGTGGGAATTTTATATGTGTTCATAATATGTCATAAACTAAGAACATAACTCAGTTCTTTGCCAGTGAGGTCTAAAAATATAACAAATGAATGAATGGGTAAAGAATGTAAATTAGCTCACACAATGGTTGTCAGGTATCTTTGTCATGTGCCTTGGAAACTAAGAGTCAAATACCTTAAAAAAAAAAATCTTGACTCCATATGCACACAAATTGCACACACATATTTGATACCCACATGGTCTATGTAAAGAAGAGGAGCAAATTTCTTTGGGAAACTAAAGCATCCATTCACAAGGTAAGAATGGAAGATTGAAAATCACACCGAAGTCACAGTTATTTCTCAGTAATGAGTCCATGTTTTGATGGCGATCAGAATGGGGAGGGTGGCTCGAATGGAAGGAAGACAGGAAAAACTGGTGGTTCAGAATTAGGAACATGGTCAGTGAGTTGACAAACAGCACACTGATGGGACAGGTGACTGTTTTCTGCCTATTAGGTTGTCACTTGTGTGTCTCTGTCTCCTTTAGCGCCTCAGACGCTTTTCCATACTTACTTCCCCAATGAGTCAGCTGTATCACCCTCCAGAAATATTCCTCTGACGGATCGCTTTTACCTGGTGGGGAACGTTTGTGTCATCAGAGCTCAGACTCTATGGGTGAGTTTGTTGGATGTGTGCCACCCTCGTTGTGGCCATGTGGGATTCCTTTAAAGGGCCGTGTCCCCTTTGGGCTCTCAGCCACCAGGCAGCACTGCCAAAGCACCAGCTGTGTGCAGAGGGCTGTTAGATACATGAGTGATGGAAGATCAGCTCCTGTGTGTTTCAGAAGATGAGCACCTCAAAGAGATGCACACTCACTGACAAGTGGTTTTGATATATTAAGCAGGTATAGGGGACTGGGGACTAGGGGCTGGGACATAATAAGAGAAGTCACTGTATTAGCAGGTGGATAAAAGAAACCTGTCATCAGGTGAGTTTTGAAGCAGCTCTTCTGCCTGCCCGTTGCTCACTGAGTATTCATTCTAATAGAGAATGCCCAGATTCTCTCTTTAAAAAGAAAAATCTTTAGTCTTTAGAATTCATCGGATCAATTCAGGCTAATGAGTTATTTATTAAGAGACATACTTAGCAAGCACCTACAATATGTCAGACATGGTGCTAGGTTCTTGGGAAACAGACAGTAGACAAGTAACTAACATTGACAGGGGTCATGGAGATGCTAAAACAGAATTTTGTGCTAATGACTGGTGGGAGTGGGAGTCCAGCAGGGTCAGGGAAAGTGCTGTCTCTGATGATGCGCCTTTTGAACAGAGACTGTGAACAATGGCAACGTGGGGCCCTAGTGCGGGAAGGAAGGCAGTTCAAGCAGAGGGCTCAGCAGCTGTGAAAGCCATGCGGTAGTAACTCACATGGAGAGTTACAGGCAACAAAGGCCATCATGTGGCTAGAAAAAGGTGAAAAAGGGAAGGAGCAGTAGAAAATAAGGTGCTAGATGTTGCCAGAAGCCAGCTGATGGACCGCTTTGAGAACCATGCTAAGGAGTTTGGGTTTTATTCCCAGTGCAGTGTGCAGCAGGAAGATGATATGACCTAATTTTGTTTTTAAAAGATGAGGCTGACTGCTGACTAAGCACAAGGGAACGGGAATGGAAGCAGGAGGAGCCACGGGAGAGGCGATAGGGCTTGAACTAGGATTGCAGTCACAGAGATCAGAGTGTGCAGATCTGGGTCATGTTTGGGAAAGAAAGCCTTAAGTCTTTGCTGCTGAGTTGGAAGTGGGTCAGAAAGGACAGAGTAATGACTCAGGATGACTGTTAGCTTTTAGGCCTGAGCAGCTCAGTGAATGGAAGTGCCATGACCTAAACAGGACTGAGAAAGTGTGGATAAGGCAGATGAAGGTGGGGCGAAGGGGCAAAATCAAAAGTTCCGTTTGGGCCACATTCAACTGCCTTACAAGATAGGCCTCCAGGAATTCACACCCTCCCCTACGAGCTACAGGACCGTACCCAACTCACTTGTATCTTTTAGCTTCAGGTTCTTTTTCTATAAATGCCAGAAACAGTACCTCTTTGAGAGTTGTGAAATGCAAAATAAGACAGCCCCTGGTATACGGTTAGCACTCAGTAAGTATGAGCCCTTACAATCATGGTCATCATGGTCACTTTTATCATCATTATTGTGATGATCCGGGGGGAGGGGAGTGCAAAAGATTTGCTTTGCTTGTTCTCTCTGGTTTAAAATCTGGGTTTTAACTGACCACATTTCAGAAACTGCGAGGGATCTCTTAACACTCAATTTTAAAGTAGTGATCTATGTGATCTTTTTTTCCCCTAAAGTTAAGATATTAAGAAACTTGGTTGACAGAGGAGCAATTGAAATAAGTTGCTGAGTCTGCTGGCCCCATTCAGTATCCCTCTCTAGCAACTCTCTGGAATTTGAGCGGTCCTATCTGCCATGAGAAGGCAGACATTCCGTTTAGAAAGACGGTTAAATGGTAAAGAACCCGCATGCCAATGCAGGAGACATAAGAGATGTGGTTTTAGTTTCTGGGTTGGGAAGATCCCCTGGAGAAGGGAATGGCAACCCTACTCCAGTATTCTTGCCTGGGAAACTCTATGCACAGAGGAACCTGGCGAGCTACAGTCTACAGGATTACAAAGAGTTGGACAGGACTGAGTGACTGACATTAGCAACCCCCAAATCTATCTCCCCATCTGAGAAAGAAAAATCTCATTTGACACTCCACCCTCACCCTAGGCCCCCTCTTGGCACAGGGAACTCTATTCGTGACCTATTCAAATTTTGTTCTGGGTTTCTGGGATATTTGTTTCAAATTAGTTGTCATTTCAAAGAACAAATCTTGTGAGAAAAGAGGGCTTTTTGGAGGAAGATTTTGGTCACAGTGTGGCTGTGTAGCAGTGGAAGGGTGGTGAACTAAAGAGTTCAGCTTTGAAGTGGATTTACTTTGATCCTGTGTCTACTAGTTGTACGTGTGTGTGTGTGTGTGTGTGTGTGTGTGTGTGTGAGGTCGTTTCAGTTGTGTCCAACTCTTTGCAACCCTATGGACTGTAGCCCACCAGACTCCTCTGTCCAGCGGGTTCTCCAGGCAAGAATACTGGAGTGGGCTGACATGCCCACCTCCAGGGGATCTTCCCGACCCAGGTATCGAACCCCTCTCCCTCTCTTATGTCTCCTGCATTGGCCGGTGGGTTCTTTACCACTAGCACCGCCTGGAAAGGCCAACTAGTTGTACCTCTTTGACCAGTAATCATTCTAGAATCCTCAGTATTCACATCTGAAAAATCGAGTGCCTTTCTCACAATGATATACAGATGAGTTGGATTTTCAAACTTCCTACATCCTATACAAATATGTCAGGTATTTTTACTATGTAAGTACATTTTAAGTATCTAAAATGCCAGTTGTTTTTTTTTTTTTTTTCAGAGACTTTTGACCGTAAAGCCGTCCACTGAAGATACTGTAGTGATCTCAGATTCAGATGACGAGGATCATTCTGAGAATACCAGGTGAGAGGCTCTGTTGTTGTGAGTAGTGGAGACCTAGGGTACATTTTTGTTTAACAAAAGTGAAACAAAAGAAATCACATCTATGATTACTTTTCCATCAAATTGGAAACAAATTGAATCTGGATGAGCAATCTACTAGTTTGAATTTCCTTCCCCAGCTAGTATAGTTCACATTTTTAAGTGAGTATAAATACAAGTGATTGGCTTTCTATAAAAGAAATAAAGCAATAAATAGAACAACCTTAACTGACACAGACATTTAATTGCTTTCAAATTAAGACAATACCTTTACAAATGAACTTGATTACTTCTTTTTCTTGAAGCACTTTAAATGGTAGAAGAACAAATAAGCATTGTGTTAATAAGTGCTTTTGCACAGGTGTTCCTCTTTTTTGTGAATCTAATCTATTCTTTAACATTTGTTTGTTAACAAATTTTCAGAGAACAAAGGGAATAATTCCATTATTTTGAATGGGAAAAATAAAATGCACTCCTAACCCATAGGAAAATACCAACTTGCTAGAGATCACTAAAACCCCTTAATATGCCTATTAAAAATCTACCAAGAATTTTTACAAAATAGAAATTATTTGCAATACTGTCTAGTCTTTTCATGTTTGATAAGCTCATTAGTGGGTATTTTGTCTGTAGGAAGCCATAGTATGAGGCACTGCTTGCTCCGTGTAGGATACTGAGAATGCGTCACACTTTCCTTCTACATCACAGTGCGTGTGGAAATGCAGATAAATAACAAAATAACACAGTAAGAATGAGCCTGATGCCAGTAATACTTAGAAAAATAAAACAAACACGATGATGTTATGAGAGGATTTTTCTGATTGAAAGCATGTTTGTGTGAGGTCTGGTGGTAGGAGCTGGAGGCCATGGTCTCTGTTACTCTTTGGTGGTGGAATGAAGTAAGAAAGAAAGAGCTGGTGAAGAAATGAGTTAAACAGGAAATGTCTGAGGCTCATCTGTGTCTGGCTCTGAGGAACAGAGGAGAATCTTCACTTTCTGGCAGCAGGGCTCACAAGTGTTTGGCAAAGAGCCATTGTCTGAAGTTACACACAGAGCCATGGGATGAAAACCAGAGCTCATAGTGGCAGTCTGTTTGCATTCCCTTTGTTTGGTGTCCTACAGCTCTTGCTAACACTAGGCTGAGTTTGTAATTGTGTGTAGTGTGTCACAGGCCTACCCATGCCACCATCACACTCACTTGCCCAGCAAGAGGTTTGTTTTTTTTTTTTGCAAAGTCTCAAATTTCTTGTAAATATTCACCATTGCATGTATGGGTCATAGGAGTTAGGGACACGAACATAACCAAGTTTAACACTAACTGCCATTCAACCTTCTTAATGTGCTTTATCATTACCAACGGTTCTTGTAGTGCAGTTGCTTCTTTGGGCTTACCTATCTCCTTTATTAGTTCCTCTACTTTATTAGAAGACCATTTACTACATATGGTGGGAGAGAGGATATCTATAAGGCATACTGTGTTTAAACGTCATGAGCTCTAGGCGCTATTCTATGAGAGTATACTGAGCTACAATAGCAGCGAACCATATCCTTTCACCCGAGGGTACACGACTCTGAAAGTTAAAACAGATTTGTTTAGTAGGTTTGGGTAATGAATGTTGTGTCAGTTAGTAGATCCTTATGGCAAATCTTCAGAGTGAGGGTTCAGAAACTGAAGAGACCTGCATTTTATTTTTAAGTGGAATTTAATTGGATGAAAAATAATCTGATGCAGAAATAAGCCAGCTATTTCATCTATGCCATTTGGTCTTCCCTTAATATAAGAAAAGCTTTAAAATCATATCCTTTCTAATATAGTCAGAAATTATCATTATTGGATGGATACACCATAATGTTATATATTTTAATACTTTAGTTAATATGCCTACAGTTTCTTCAAGCATCGGACAATAGATTGTTCATCATGTAGACAGTAAGATGGAAAAATCACACTTAGGAAATAACTGATGGATTTGATGAAGAAAATTCTGTTGAATTCCAGCTGTCCCTACTTCCCTCTCATCCCTGTCCTCTTCTCCAACACTAGTTCCAACCGCCTCAGGTCTCACCTCATGAGCTGTTGATGGACCTGGCTTATCCACTACTCTGAGGTCTATAAAGAAGGACCTGTCAGCCTCATCCCTGTTTAGCACAGAGCTTGACATTGCACAGGTAGAAATGAACATCTGCTCAGGGACTCATTGATTGATTCTATCAAAATGATAATCCGTTTCATGTCATGAAACTTTACAAATACAGCTCAGTGTGAACCAATATTGCCTTTTTTTTTTTCTCATAGACTTATTATTTGTCCTCAGGATATTTTCAGATAACAACAAGAAGAGATGCATTTCAGGCATTAGTTTGTAGGTACCCTGAACAGTCATTGATAATATGTTCCCCTTTTATGGTCTAAGGGATCGTTGAAAAAGTAATCAGGCACAAAGGTCATAGGGACCTAGAACTCCCCAGATGCTTCTGGAACTTCCCTTAGAGTCAAAGGAAGCATGGAACTATGCTTAGTTTCTATGCGTGAGACCCAAAGTTCTGTCATAGTATCACCTTAATAGACGTGCACCTTAATTAAGACGTTTTCACCCCCTGTTTACTTTATTCCTCACGAAGTTGAATTTCACCCGAGGGTACACGGCTCTGAAAGTTAAAACAGATTTGTTTAGTAGGTTTGGGTAATGAATGTTGTGTCAGTTAGTAGATCCTTATGGCAAATCTTCAGAGTGAGGGTTCAGAAACTGAAGAGACCTGCATTTTATTTTTAAGTGGAATTTAATTGGATGAAAAATAATCTGATGCAGAAATAAGCCAGCTATTTCATCTATGCCATTTGGTCTTCCCTTAATATAAGAAAAGCTTTAAAATCATATCCTTTCTAATATAGTCAGAAATTATCATTATTGGATGGATACACCATAATGTTATATATTTTAATACTTTAGTTAATATGCCTACAGTTTCTTCAAGCATCGGACAATAGATTGTTCATCATGTAGACAGTAAGATGGAAAAATCACACTTAGGAAATAACTGATGGATTTGATGAAGAAAATTCTGTTGAATTCCAGCTGTCCCTACTTCCCTCTCATCCCTGTCCTCTTCTCCAACACTAGTTCCAACCGCCTCAGGTCTCACCTCATGAGCTGTTGATGGACCTGGCTCATCCACTACTCTGAGGTCTATAAAGAAGGACCTGTCAGCCTCATCCCTGTTTAGCACAGAGCTTGACATTGCACAGGTAGAAATGAACATCTGCTCAGGGACTCATTGATTGATTCTATCAAAATGATAATCCGTTTCATGTCATGAAACTTTACAAATACAGCTCAGTGTGAACCAATATTGCCTTTTTTTTTTTCTCATAGACTTATTATTTGTCCTCAGGATATTTTCAGATAACAACAAGAAGAGATGCATTTCAGGCATTAGTTTGTAGGTACCCTGAACAGTCATTGATAATATGTTCCCCTTTTATGGTCTAAGGGATCGTTGAAAAAGTAATCAGGCACAAAGGTCATAGGGACCTAGAACTCCCCAGATGCTTCTGGAACTTCCCTTAGAGTCAAAGGAAGCATGGAACTATGCTTAGTTTCTATGCGTGAGACCCAAAGTTCTGTCATAGTATCACCTTAATAGACGTGCACCCTGTACTTTATTCCTCACGAAGTGATTTCATGTTTATTGACTTACTCTCCACAAGTTGTTATCGTAGGTTTTAGACCTATTGTAAAGATAATAAAGCGCAGTCACAGAAGACGTATGGTTTGCCCAAAGTCACACAGTTGGCTAAGCAATAGAACTGGAATTGGCACCCAGATTCTCCTGGGCTCATTTCTGTTAGGACATCACTTTCAGGAGCTGTGGCTGGTATGGGTTTCCAAGGAGAGAACTCCAGGAGTCTTTGGAAAGTTCTTGATTGAGGACATTACTTTGAGAAAACATTTTTTATTTTAATTTATGTCATCTTTAATGTAGCGAGCGAGAGAGGAATTGGTATGGCAAGAGATCACACTGATTAGCCCTGACACTTTTGACAAAGGTAGTACCTTCTTCCCCAGAGGTAGAGTAGATAACACTGGAAAATCAGATGATAAATATTTCCAGGGGTTCTACTAAGTCTTCTCTTTGTTTGGAGTCTTCAGAAACTCTATTACAGAGGTGGTCCCTGGGGAGACTCCATGTGACAGCAACTTCACCAAAAAGAATATCCCTGGTGAATTCCCCTTTCAGCTTGTTTCTGTGAAGCATTATCTTGTACAAAGCTATAAGGAGAATCTTGCAAAGACATATGGGGTCCTAATTAGTGAGGTTTTGTTGTATGGAGGCTTTGTACTATTCTGTACTGACTTCATCCCTATATCTGCCTCATTTTGACCAGAGTAAGGGCCCTGTACCCCATTGTATCACATGCTGTTTGCTTTGGCTCGATATCTAGTTCGTAGGTACCCTGAAACCCCTTTTTTAGTTTATTTGTCCTCAGGATATTTTAGATAACAACAAGAAGAGATGCATTTCAGGCATTAGTTTGTAGGTACCCTGAGCAGTCATTGATAATATGTTCCCTTTTATGGTCTAAGGGATCGTTGAAAAAGTAATCAGGCACAAAGGTCATAGGGACCTAGAACTCCCCAGATGCTTCTGGAACTTCCCTTAGAGTCAAAGGAAGCATGGAACTATGCTTAGTTTCTATGCGTGAGACCCAAAGTTCTGTCATAGTATCACCTTAATAGACGTGCACCCTGTACTTTATTCCTCACGAAGTGATTTCATGTTTATTGACTTACTCTCCACAAGTTGTTATCGTAGGTTTTAGACCTATTGTAAAGATAATAAAGCGCAGTCACAGAAGACGTATGGTTTGCCCAAAGTCACACAGTTGGCTAAGCAATAGAACTGGAATTGGCACCCAGATTCTCCTGGGCTCATTTCTGTTAGGACATCACTTTCAGGAGCTGTGGCTGGTATGGGTTTCCAAGGAGAGAACTCCAGGAGTCTTTGGAAAGTTCTTGATTGAGGACATTACTTTGAGAAAACATTTTTTATTTTAATTTATGTCATCTTTAATGTAGCGAGCGAGAGAGGAATTGGTATGGCAAGAGATCACACTGATTAGCCCTGACTTTTTTGACAAAGGTAGTACCTTCTTCCCCAGAGGTAGAGTAGATAACACTGGAAAATCAGATGATAAATATTTCCAGGGGTTCTACTAAGTCTTCTCTTTGTTTGGAGTCTTCAGAAACTCTATTACAGAGGTGGTCCCTGGGGAGACTCCATGTGACAGCAACTTCACCAAAAAGAATATCCCTGGTGAATTCCCCTTTCAGCTTGTTTCTGTGAAGCATTATCTTGTACAAAGCTATAAGGAGAATCTTGCAAAGACATATGGGGTCCTAATTAGTGAGGTTTTGTTGTATGGAGGCTTTGTACTATTCTGTACTGACTTCATCCCTATATCTGCCTCATTTTGACCAGAGTAAGGGCCCTGTACCCCATTGTATCACATGCTGTTTGCTTTGGCTTCTCTAACACTCGATATCTAGCTTGCTCAGTCTCATCACTTCAGCCCAATGAAAGTTAATCATGCAGCAAATATGTAGCACCTACTATGTGGGGGTTTCTGAGGATACAGCAGTGAACAAAAATCCTTATCTTCCTGGAGAGCTTATATTCTAGTGAAAGAGAAAGAAAATCAGTCAATAGATCAGAATAAGTTAGACAGTTGAGGAGGGCCAAGGGGAAATAGTAAGCACTGAAGAGACACAGAGAAGGTTGTAAGGGAAAGTTAAATTGTATTTGATGTCGCCATCTGCAATTGACATTCTTTCATTTAAGAGATGGTGTAATATCAGCAAATGGTTAACACAATAGATCGTGGCCAGCTCAGGCCTCAACAAGAAGGTGGCTTTTTAGTTAACACCTGGAAGGTGTGGATTCAGGGGGAAATATGCCAGACAGGGAGGAAGAGCAGGTGTAAAGGCCCCGAGGCAGGAGCACGTTAGGAGTGTCTGAGAAACCAGTGTGGCTGGAGCAGGTTCAGGAGGGGACAAAGCAGGAGAGGAGGGCAGAGAAGATTGGAGGATTAGAACCCAGAGGACCTGGGGAGGACTCCAGCCAAGAGGTGTGAGTAGTTGTGGGGGAAGAAGTGGGAACACACCAGCTGGCCCCTGCTCTGGTACAATCACTGGAGGTGGCCATACTAGAATAATCTACCCTTATTTCCTCCTGTCTTTTACTGCCCTGCGAAGCCTTGGTCCGGGCTCTCTGCTCCTCCTCTGTAGGTCACTTGGCTAATCCTACTCCACACTGCCTCCTGCCACTTTTGACAAATATTGTGGAAGTCTTGTGGTGTAGTTTTTGCAAAACAAAAACCAAAACATAGGATTAGGATTTTTCTAAGGTATAATACTTGTTTCTGTTTTTTTTTTTTTTTTTTCTTGGCTTGGCCAATTACAGCTTGTGTGATCTTAGAGAAGCCTCATTAAGTCTCATGTTCTTTACCTGTAAATGGTGAGGATAATTACTGCAGAATGTGCATGCCCATGAAATCAGGAAATGAGGCATATCTGCTTTGATAAGTGAATGAAATGTGTATGCTTTTTAAAATACTATGCAAAGTCAGGTTATTATCAACTAGGAAGTACTTACAAATATAGAATAGCTGCAATTTAAAACCATATTCAATCCTAGGAGTTCCTTGGCAGTCCAGTGGTTAGAACTCTGGACTTGCACTGCCGAGGACCTGAGTTCAGTCCCTGGTCAGGGGACAAAGATCCTATAAGCCATGCTGCAAAACAAACGAAAAAAAATGTAGTCAATTCTTACTCAGCCATAAAGACATTATTAAGTGCACAGAGCTACCTATGAACCCAGCTTATGAAGGAAATAGCCCTCGAACTATTTAAATCATCCTGTCCTATTGGTGTGTATCGAACCTGGTCCTTGAGAAGGTCAGACATTAAAGAAAAGATAGAAGAAAGGGTGCAATCTCAGGATTCTGGGTTTTAGATTTTTCATTGTGTTTATGTGACCTCTACCTTACCGGTATTGCATCTTCAGCTACATGACAAATAATTTTGGTCATCTAAAAGCATAAAATCATTAGACTGTCTTATTAGATTTACAATTGATAAGAGCAATTTCAATGTTAATAGTTTTTGAAAAGCTCTAAGTTTTGTTAACAGCAATGTTCTTTGTACGATGATAACACCCTGCAAAGAAACGTTTTGGTGACTGATGGCCTACCGTATTTTCATAGCAATGGAGTTTCTGTTTTGTTGACGTTCATCTGTTTTCTGTTTATTCTTTGACATCACAGCATTTCTCATCACAGATCACTTGCCTTTTGAGATACAGGGGATGTTGGACTAGGATTTTTGCCTTGTTGATGATTTGTAGATACTTTCGAAGTGTTATGAATATTGTGCATTTCATGTTTTTTCCATTCTGGCAAGGAAATACCACTGATGCCATTAGGTGTTTTTCCTCTTTTAATGTGTTTGTGGAAAAACTTGCATAACCAAAAAAGCACATTAGAGAAGCTCCAACTGGCCCTTTAGAGAGTGATATTTTCTATGAAATGAATGGAGTGAGCCTTTGCTGGAAATTTGCCAATTTGAATACTGTCCTTTGTAAAACACTGAAATATAGGAGGGTTGGGGCATTGGAATTGTGTTCCCTTTTAGTTGTGCATGAGTAGTATTTGGAAGCAAGCCTGTTAACACGTGACTAAGACAGGGAGTGACTTTTCTTATCTATGTGAAGAAAGTTAAGTACCTACTCAATAGTTTTAAAATGACCCCACGTTTTAAATAGTTGAAACTCAACATTTTGTTTTCCATCTTCATATTCTAATATGTCAAATAAACTGGACTATTACCTTATTCTGTAATACATAAGAAGTTATACTATATAAGTTCAAGTCTAATATCAGCTTAGATATATTAGCCTCACATCAGATATATATCAGCCCACACAGACAGTACAATTCTTAAATCTCCAAGAATCTCTATCAGTAGCTTAAACAGGAAGAATGGAAGGTGCTATTTGATTTGCATAACCTATGTCATTCTCTGATGGGCACCAGTCTTGTTTGCACTTTGGCCAGGGAGCAGTGAGGGATGTGGTGCTCAGGGTCTGAATTCTAAGAGCAGAGTCGAGCATTTCCCAAGTGATCTTTTTTCATTTTCTGCCTATCTACCCACCTCACGCCAACACACACACACACACACACACACACAGCCCAGACATTCTCCTGCTCTACTCTTTTTAACGTGTAGTAATGGATCAGAAAATGCATGTCCTTTTTGCCAGAGTTTGAACCTAAAACCTGCTAGGGCCTTTATTATTTTTTTTAAGATTTATTTATTTATTTATTTTGGGGGGTGGGGTGAGGAGGGAGGGGAGCAGGTGGGCTACTTCTGTTGGTCTTTTTATTTGTCTATTTTCATCTGTCTTTGTTCTTTGGCCCATGTGGGCCTCTGTTATCGCAGAGCACCGGCTCTGGGCGCATGTGCTCCAGAGCTCCGGCTCAGTAATTGGACACATCGGTCCAGCTGCTCCGCGGCACGTGGGATCTTCCCAGGCCAGGGACTGAACTGGCGCCCCTTGCACTGTAAGGAGGTGTCCTTACCCACTGAACCACCAGGGAAGCCCTGCTAGGGTCTTTAATATAGCATAGTCAACAGTATGAATTTACTTAGTGGAGAAGTCTCATAGATTCAGATCATGCACTCCTTCCATCCAGAGTATCTGAATAAAATATCATATTTTGCCCTTCCCATCAATAAAAAGAGAAAGAAAACTGTCCTTTGTAAAACACTGAAATATAGGAGGGTTGGGGCATTGGAATTGTGTTCCCTTTTAGTTGTGCATGAGTAGTATTTGGAAGCAAGCCTGTTAACACGTGACTAAGACAGGGAGTGACTTTTCTTATCTATGTGAAGAAAGTTAAGTACCTACTCAATAGTTTTAAAATGACCCCACGTTTTAAATAGTTGAAACTCAACATTTTGTTTTCCATCTTCATATTCTAATATGTCAAATAAACTGGACTATTACCTTATTCTGTAATACATAAGAAGTTATACTATATAAGTTCAAGTCTAATATCAGCTTAGATATATTAGCCTCACATCAGATATATATCAGCCCACACAGACAGTACAATTCTTAAATCTCCAAGAATCTCTATCAGTAGCTTAAACAGGAAGAATGGAAGGTGCTATTTGATTTGCATAACCTATGTCATTCTCTGATGGGCACCAGTCTTGTTTGCACTTTGGCCAGGGAGCAGTGAGGGATGTGGTGCTCAGGGTCTGAATTCTAAGAGCAGAGTCGAGCATTTCCCAAGTGATCTTTTTTCATTTTCTGCCTATCTACCCACCTCACGCCAACACACACACTCACGCACACACACACAGCCCAGACATTCTCCTGCTCTACTCTTTTTAACGTGTAGTAATGGATCAGAAAATGCATGTCCTTTTTGCCAGAGTTTGAACCTAAAACCTGCTAGGGCCTTTATTATTTTTTTTTAAGATTTATTTATTTATTTATTTTGGGGGGGTGGGGTGGGGAGGGAGGGGAGCAGGTGGGCTACTTCTATTGGTCTTTCATTTGTCTATTTTCATGTATCTTTGTTCTTTGGCCCGTGTGGGTCTCTCATCGCAGTGGCCTCTGTTGTCGCAGAGCACCAGCTCTGGGCGCATGCGCTCCAGAGCTCCGGCTCGGTAATTGGACACATTGATCCAGCCGCTCCGCGGCACGTGGGATCTTCCCAGGCCAGGGACTGAACTGGCGCCCCTTGCACTGTAAGGAGGTGTCCTTACCCACTGAACCACCAGGGAAGCCCTGCTAGGGTCTTTAATATAGCATAGTCAACAGTATGAATTTACTTAGTGGAGAAGTCTCATAGATTCAGATCATGCACTCCTTCCATCCAGAGTATCTGAATAAAATATCATATTTTGCCCTTCCCATCAATAAAAAGAGAAAGAAAACCTTTTTGAGACTGAAAATGATTACTTAATTCAAAAATATTTCTGGAAGCAGTCACTCAGAAAGTGTTTCAATATTCAAATGCTAACACTTTTTTTTTTAAAGGAGGGTGAACTTGTTGTCTCTTTGTTCACAGGAAACTATATAATCTTTAACAATTTCAAATCTATCAAGATCTTTCCTAGCTGAGACTAGAAGGGGATTCTTTGATGGGACTCTCTTTTCCACTGGCTTCCATAGTTATTTGAGGGAAAGAAATTTTTTTTTTTTAAGTAAAAAATGGATTTATTCAGATTCAGAGAAAGCACACTCCACAGACAGAGTGTGGGCCATGGCAGAGAAAATCCAGTGGCTGAGGGAAAGATATCTTTTACCTATTTGTTTTTTTTTTTTTTCAAATTGTGACATGTCTGTTCACTCATAGTCTTTCATTTGGGAGAAGTCATGGCCAGCCCCAGATGAATTCATCAGAAACAAATTCTTACAAAAACTTTCAGGTAAATGGTCAATTTGTCTAGTGGCCAAATTGCAAAAAATTATTTCATCCAAAATTGAATTATAGAATGACCAATGTAAAAGCTTCAGCCAGATTCATTGATTCATCAAAATCATGTCTTAAGAAACACTTTTCTTGAATATATTCCATAGACTGAAAAGCATTTTTCTGAAAAAGACCCAATAGTAAACATTTTAGGCTTTGCAGTCTATATAAAGTCTCTATAGTATAGTCTTTGTTTTACAGTCTTTTTAAAAAGTAAAAATCATTCTTACCTCATATGAAAACAGGTTACTGCCAGTTTTGGCTATAGTCTGGGTCCTTATATATTCAAATAATTTGAATTTTTTCATGTGAATATGTTAGTTAATTATATGCAATGACTATATTCTTGAATATATTCAATGACTGTATCCTTGTGCTGACCTAAAACAAATACATTGCCTAATGTTTCTCCAGCAAAGATGGGTTTATTTGGGAACAGCAGTGAATTGCCTTCAAAATGCTTAGATAACTGCAACCCATTTCCTGGAGGTTTTCCCTCTAGAGTAAAGAACAGGTTTCATACAGCTTAAACAGCTTCTAGCTTCTTCCAATAGAAGGCTATTTCATCTATGTTGAAAATCTGTTGTTTGGGGCAGCCACCTTCATGAATAGCCTTAGCTACGTCTTCTGGATAACTTGCTGCAGCTTCTACATCAGCGCTTGTTGTCACCTTGCACTTTCATGTTATAAGGAGAGCTTCTTTCCTTAAACTTCATGGACCAGCCTCTTCCAGCTTCACACTTTTCTTCTTCTGCACCTTCCTCACCTCCCTCAGCCTTCATAGAATTGAAGAACTAGGGCCTTGCTCTGGATTAGGCTCTGGTTTAAGGGAATGATGTGGCTGGGTTGACTTTCTCAGACCACTCAAACTTTCTCCATATCAACAATAATACTGTTTTGTTTTCTTAAAATGCTTTATTTTTGGAGGGGTGGGTTGGGGAGGGAGGGGAGCGGGCGGGCCACTTCTATTGGTCTTTCATTTATCTATTTTCATCCATCTTTGTTCTTCGTCCCGTGTGGGCGTCCCATCACAGTGGCCTCTGTTGTTGCAGAGCACCAGCTCTGGGCGCATGCGCTCCAGAGCTCCGGCTCGGTAATTGGACACAGCCGTCCAGCTGCTCCGCGGCATGTGGGACCTTCCCAGGCCAGGGATTGAACCGGCACCCCTTGCACTGCAAGGTGGTGTCCCTACCCACTGGACCACCAGGGAAGCCCGTGTTTTGTTTTCTTATCAATTGTGTGTTCACTGGAGTAGCAGCACTTTTAATTTCCTTCAAGAACTTTTCTTCGCATTCACAACTTGGTAGCTGTTTGGTGCAAGAGGTCTAGCTTTCAGCATGCTTTGGCTATAGTCTGGGTCCTTATATATTCAAATAATTTGAATTTTTTCATGTGAATATGTTAGTTAATTATATGCAATGACTATATTCTTGAATATATTCAATGACTGTATCCTTGTGCTGACCTAAAACAAATACATTGCCTAATGTTTCTCCAGCAAAGATGGGTTTATTTGGGAACAGCAGTGAATTGCCTTCAAAATGCTTAGATAACTGCAACCCATTTCCTGGAGGTTTTCCCTCTAGAGTAAAGAACAGGTTTCATACAGCTTAAACAGCTTCTAGCTTCTTCCAATAGAAGGCTATTTCATCTATGTTGAAAATCTGTTGTTTGGGGCAGCCACCTTCATGAATAGCCTTAGCTACGTCTTCTGGATAACTTGCTGCAGCTTCTACATCAGCGCTTGTTGTCACCTTGCACTTTCATGTTATAAGGAGAGCTTCTTTCCTTAAACTTCATGGACCAGCCTCTTCCAGCTTCACACTTTTCTTCTTCTGCACCTTCCTCACCTCCCTCAGCCTTCATAGAATTGAAGAACTAGGGCCTTGCTCTGGATTAGGCTCTGGTTTAAGGGAATGATGTGGCTGGGTTGACTTTCTCAGACCACTCAAACTTTCTCCATATCAACAATAATACTGTTTTGTTTTCTTAAAATGCTTTGTTTTTGGAGGGGTGGGTTGGGGAGGGAGGGGAGCGGGCGGGCCACTTCTATTGGTCTTTCATTTATCTATTTTCATCCATCTTTGTTCTTCGTCCCGTGTGGGCGTCCCATTGCAGTGGCCTCTGTTGTTGCAGAGCACCAGCTCTGGGCGCATGCGCTCCAGAGCTCCGGCTCGGTAATTGGACACAGCCGTCCAGCTGCTCCGCGGCATGTGGGACCTTCCCAGGCCAGGGATTGAACCGGCACCCCTTGCACTGCAAGGTGGTGTCCCTACCCACTGGACCACCAGGGAAGCCCGTGTTTTGTTTTCTTATCAATTGTGTGTTCACTGGAGTAGCAGCACTTTTAATTTCCTTCAAGAACTTTTCTTCGCATTCACAACTTGGTAGCTGTTTGGTGCAAGAGGTCTAGCTTTCAGCATGCTTTGGCTTTTGACATACCTTTCTCACTAAACTTCATCATTTCTAACTTTTGATTTACAGTGAGAGACATGATCCTTCTTTTTCTCTGTATCTCCCTCCCACTTTCTTTTCTCTCTCACCTTCCAATTACGTGGTGAAAAGTAAGCTAGTATTTAGACTTGAGTGTATCATGAAGCTCCATTCTCACTCTGGGCTTCGAAATTCTAATTTTGACAGAAATTAATTGTTAATGAGTCAGAGAATGGAGAGTATTTCTAATTATAGACAACAAGATTAAATTTGACCTGAAGACATTTCTTTGTAATTCCAGTTGGTTTAAAATTTAAGAACATTCACTCATACACCTTGGCTTTTTAAAAAACTTTCTTTGCTCACCATGTCAGAAAGAGGCATTGAGACCCACAGCAGACTTCATTCTCCTGAAGGTCCAGGTGACTTCATTATAAATACGGTATAGAACAGCTTTCTCTGTAGGAAAAGTGATACCTCAAAGACTGATGATGTTATGTATTAAGAAAAATAAGAGAGTTGATATTAGAGTATCATATGTTAATTTCCTTCTTTTTACAAATAGTATTTCTTTATATTCTCAGATCTTATTTTCCTTGTTATGGTTTCTTAGATATACCCATCATTTAAACTTGGATATTTAATTTACAAATTCATGGGATTTTTAAATTATCTTTGATGTTAATTTCTCATTTAGATGCTTTCTTCTCTGCAATCACCCTCTGTGTTTTTCTGGTCTTTTAACTTTATTGAGGCTTTCAATCGCTAAGTCGAAGATCTCTCTTGGTAAATGTCGCATTGCACTTGAAAATGTATGAGTTATTTTCAAATATCTTTTGGTATTGATTTCTAACATAATTCCACAGTCATAAGAGAACAGACTTTGTATGATTTCAGTACCTTTATGCCATGAAATTTTTTCACCTAGTTTTACATCCCTGGATATGTTCCAGTGTCTCTTAGTTGATAGTCTATGGGGATCTGAATAGATTTGTACCCTACTGTTGTGTGAAAATTGTATAAATTTTAACTATGTTGAATTAATCAGTTTACAGTGCTTTTCAGGTTTACTATACCCTTCTGCTTTTCTATATATTCCTTCTATTAATTTCTGAGAGTTTGATATTGAAACTCCAAATAAGTATCTTAATTTATTTACTTAAAAATAATGGTAATATATAGTGGAAACATATGTAACTTTGTTTTGTGTCTTCCAACTCTCCTAAGAGGATGAGATGGTTGGATGGCGTCACCAACTCATTGGACATGAGTTTGAGCAAGCTCCAGGAGATAGCAAAGGACAGGGAAGCCTGGCGTGCCGCAGTCCATGGGGTCACAAAGCGACTGAGCAACTGAACTGAGCTGATACTTTCACAATTTAAAAAAAGATAGAAAAAAAGATTTTGAGCTGTTTGAACTTGTTTGAATTGTTCGAAAACAAAATTTAACTGAGTAAATGTGAAGATCTAATTGGCTTTATTAGGTGATTCATTTAATTGGGCAGTATCCCAAAAGTTATATAGACTGGAAGTTTATAGCAAAGGGGTAGGACCAGGGAGTTACTAGCAAAAAGAAAAGAAAGGATTTTGGGGGGGCCAGGATGTTCTTCTTCCTTTGGGGGATAAAGAGGACCCATGTGACAGATTACCTAATTGGTGCTGACTAGGAGGTTCCAAAGTGCTTGATTAAGATTCTACTGCTGGTATAGGCTGAGACTGCATTTAGGTTATGTATTAAATCTGGGTTTGGTGACATGGGTTTTAGTACAAGCGATGCCATTTGGTGCATATGTTTTTTCTCTGTAACAGAACCTCCTTTTTACTGTATTATAGAGTTTAGATTTTAGTGGCAAGTGAGATGTGTTTACCATCTCTTTTCATCTATTTCTAGATCTCAAATGCTAAGCAGAAACCTTGCAATGGGATGTGTGGAGGCTGATTGCTCACAAGTATGTATATAGAGTACATAGTCGTAGGTCACAGGTCATAGCTTGGACCCTTATTTCCATAATGTTGATTCTTTAACGTGTGTGGCCAAGGTGGGGGAAGAAAAGAATTTTCCCTCTGCCCTTCTAAGTTCTCAGGTGAAATGCCTCTGTAATAAAAAGACAAGGTTAACTGGAGAAAAATGAACAAAGCTTAGTAATGTGTATTAATACATTTCCTATATATATGGGAGGGACCCAGGAATACTGACTAATTCCCCAAAATGGCTCAAGCCACCACCTTAAATACCATTTTCAGCTAAGATAAAAGAAATTGTTGGGGACAAGGGTGAGGCTATTCTGCGGATTTAAGTCCTGGCCTTCTGCATTAGTAAGAATCTCTAGAAATTGAGAGTCATCCTTTTCTTCCTGGTGCAGACAGGGAGACACACTTCCAAATGGAGATTTCTCTTATACGTATAAATGTCTCTTACAAAAGGGTAGCTTTTATTGGTTTTCAGAGCTTCTCCTCTGTCTGCTGTTTCATACAAATAACTAGCTCAAAGTAGTCGTTATACCAAGGAGGCATATTTTGGGGTGGCAAATTCAGCTTCCCTTGATCTCCATATAAAGGTTTAATGTCAAGAAGTATCCCATACGGGAACAGAACGTGAGCGGGACTCCACAGCTGTTATAATAGTTATTTGTTATTGAGAGCCATAACAGCCATACTTGGAATCGTCCCTGTAATAGCTTAAAAAAAAATTAAGCTAGCCTCTGTGTCAGAGTCTTTTTGACTTGTGAGTGCATTTCAAAATCAAAGGTTGCCGACCTGCCTCTTCCTGTAGGCTATGTGAGTAGACTCTCGAGAGGGCAGTCGCCTGCCTGTCATGGGCGGAGTGACACTGCCAACTTTGGCGAGCTCTCCTCCATCCTTTCCTTCTTCTTTTCACAATCACAAGTTTTATTATTTCAGTTTTTTGATTTTATAAAGTTTTGTTGCTTACAGATATGTATAAATGCAGATTAGGCTTTTCTTAAGTCATTAAGTGTATCATCCAAGTATCTATTCACCAGACGTTCCTCTTAGAGAACCTGATAGGGATACACCTGAATAGCAATATGAAACCTGGGTCTGCCCTCAATGATCTAAATTCTAGTCTGGAAGATAAGATCAAAGCATAAGACAAATAGAAGAATGGAATAGTCTTTCCCCTTCCTTCTCACTCCATGGTGCATATAACATGGCCACTAGGCTGGTTCACTGTGGTAGCAGCAGTACTACTAAGAAAAGATGATTTGGACATCAAACTATAAGCAGTCAATTCCTCATCCTTCCGTTTGCCAATTATGTGGCCTGGGGACTATTATTTTACCGCAGAAAGCCTCAGTTTCATTATCTGTAAAGTGGGAGTGATAATAATCTCTGCCAGGCTGCCTCAAAAGGATATGAAAACACTCAAAGGAGCCACATTATTGAGCTGGCCAAAAACTTCATTTGGGTTTTTCCACATGATGTTATGAAAAACCTGAATGAACGTTTAGCCAAACCAATCTGAATATATTGTCTGTATTCTTGCACTAGAATGAATCTCCCACAAGCGCAGGGGTAGTCTAGTTCATCAGTGTGTGACCGAATATCGTGATCAGGACTGGCCACACATAGTAGGTGCTCATAGATATTAAATGCACTAAAGAATGCTGTATGTTAAAGCGCTTTATTTTATAGCATTCTTAAAATGTCTGAGAAGTGGTTAAATAGCCCCCAATTGTCCTTTCCTTTCTCTAAGCTCAGTCTCCACGTGGAAGATCTCTAGAAAATGGCCTCATCAGTGGAGAATGCTTCTCCTACAGCCTTCCCACTTCTCTGAACCAGTATGCTACCAATACCTCTGAAATACACACATATATATATATATATATCTGTAACAACAGAAGCTTTGATTCGTGCATATTTTTCTTAAGCTTGTGCTTTTAGTACATCTATACAATATTTCTCTACTGAGTTTTGACGTTGGAGAGCATGTGATGCCCATAATCTTTGCTTATTTTTATCTTCCAACATTTTTTTTCATGTTTCGCAATGGCTTTCTGTTAGGTATTCAATTTATTGAAGCAATGATAGAAATTAGGTGAAATATATCAAAGGTTGTGTTCTACCTGTGTCTCCTATTGTTTTATATAACTCTTTGTTACCAAATTGAAATGCCATCTTCTCCTCCCCTTTTGGAAATTTCTAGAATCACATTGTTACTGCAGAGGTTGAACAGCTCAGACAGCAAGAACTAGAACTTCCTGCTGTCACTGACATAGAGTCTGAAACAGTTAATGACTCTGGCGCATTCCTCGTGGAAAGCACATCTGCCTTGCCTGGTGAGTCCATTTGGATGGGAACTCTCAAAAGAAAAACAGTGACCTACAGAGTAGTTACAGGTTTTTATAGTGGTGTGAAATCGCAAAAGTGAATTCTAACTTTCTTTATCAACTGTAAATTGTTTTGAGATGAGGATTGGAGAGCAATGAAAATTAGTTATCTCATCAATGGTACAAGCTCTTAGGCATGGTATTATTCTCTCCCACTTAATTTTTTTTATTACTTTTAAAAAAATTATTAGAGTTTTGTTCACAGACATGTATGTTCCCAGATAAGTCATATGCATATCCCTGATCCCCTTCCCCCTCCCACCAACCCCCATCCTACCCCTCCAGGCTATCGCACCAAGCCCTTGTAGCCCTTTTAGGAACTCCTATTCCCACAGTGCAATGACAATAGCTATGTTTTTCACATATGTTCGCTGTGGGCTTCTCATACATGGCTTTCACTATGTTGAGGTAGGTTCCTTCTATGGCCATTTTTTGAAGAGTTTTTATCATAAATGGATGTTGTACTTTGTCAAAGGCTTTTTCTGCATCCATTGAGATTATCATGTGATTGTTGTCCCTCAATTTGTTGATATGGTGTATCACATTGATTGATTTGTGGATATTGAAGAATCCTTGCATGCCTGGGATGAACCCGACTTGGTCATGATGTATGAGTTTTTTGATGGGTTGTTGAATTTTTGTTTGCTAGGATTAATTTTCTTTTTCTGTGTTGTCTTTGCCTGGCTTTGGTATCAGGGTGATGGTGGCCTATTTCTCTACTGAGTTTTGACGTTGGAGAGCATGTGATGCCCATAATCTTTGCTTATTTTTATCTTCCAACATTTTTTTTCATGTTTCGCAATGGCTTTCTGTTAGGTATTCAATTTATTGAAGCAATGATAGAAATTAGGTGAAATATATCAAAGGTTGTGTTCTACCTGTGTCTCCTATTGTTTTATATAACTCTTTGTTACCAAATTGAAATGCCATCTTCTCCTCCCCTTTGGAAATTTCTAGAATCACATTGTTACTGCAGAGGTTGAACAGCTCAGACAGCAAGAACTAGAACTTCCTGCTGTCACTGACATAGAGTCTGAAACAGTTAATGACTCTGGCGCATTCCTCGTGGAAAGCACATCTGCCTTGCCTGGTGAGTCCATTTGGATGGGAACTCTCAAAAGAAAAACAGTGACCTACAGAGTAGTTACAGGTTTTTATAGTGGTGTGAAATCGCAAAAGTGAATTCTAACTTTCTTTATCAACTGTAAATTGTTTTGAGATGAGGATTGGAGAGCAATGAAAATTAGTTATCTCATCAATGGTACAAGCTCTTAGGCATGGTATTATTCTCTCCCACTTAATTTTTTTTATTACTTTTAAAAAAATTATTAGAGTTTTGTTCACAGACATGTATGTTCCCAGATAAGTCATATGCATATCCCTGATCCCCTTCCCCCTCCCACCAACCCCCATCCTACCCCTCCAGGCTATCGCACCAAGCCCTTGTAGCCCTTTTAGGAACTCCTATTCCCACAGTGCAATGACAATAGCTATGTTTTTCACATATGTTCGCTGTGGGCTTCTCATACATGGCTTTCACTATGTTGAGGTAGGTTCCTTCTATGGCCATTTTTTGAAGAGTTTTTATCATAAATGGATGTTGTACTTTGTCAAAGGCTTTTTCTGCATCCATTGAGATTATCATGTGATTGTTGTCCCTCAATTTGTTGATATGGTGTATCACATTGATTGATTTGTGGATATTGAAGAATCCTTGCATGCCTGGGATGAACCCGACTTGGTCATGATGTATGAGTTTTTTGATGGGTTGTTGAATTTTTGTTTGCTAGGATTAATTTTCTTTTTCTGTGTTGTCTTTGCCTGGCTTTGGTATCAGGGTGATGGTGGCCTCGTAGAATGTGTTTGGAAGTGTTCCTTCCTGTGAAATTTTTTGAAAGAGTTTTAGAAGGATGGGCATTAGCTCTTCTTTAAATGTTTGGCAGAATTCACCTGTGAAGCCATCTGGTCCTGGGCTTTTTTTTTGGGTAGATTTTTAATCACAATTTCAATTTCTGAGCTTGTGACTTGGTTGTTCATAGTTTCTATTTCTTCCTGGTTCAATCTTGGAAGAGTAATCTTTTCTAAGAAACTGTCCATTTCTTCCAGGTTGTCCAGTTTATTGCCATATAGTTGTTCATAATAGTCTCTTATAATCCTTTAAATTTCTGCATTATCTGTTGTAATCTCTCCTTTTTCATGTTTGATTTTGTTGATCTGGTTTTCTCTTCTTTTCTTAATGAGTCTGTACAGTGGTTTGTCAATTTTGTTTATCTTTTCAAAGAACTCACTTTTTGACTTATTTATATTTACTATTGTTTCTTTCATTTCTTTTTCATTTGTTTCTGCTCTGATCTTTATGATTTCTCTTCTGCTAACGTTGGGGTGTTTTTGTTCTTCTTTCTCCAGTTGTTTTAAGCATAGGGCTAGGTTGTCTGTTTGATATGTTTCTTGTTTCTTGAAGTAGGATTGTATTGCTATAAACTTCCCTCTTAGAACTGCTTTGGCGGTATCCTATAGGTTTTGCACTGTTGTGTGTTCGTTATCTTTTTCTTCTAGAAATTTTTAAATTTCTACTTTGATTTGCTCAGTAATCAGTTTGTCTTTTAGGTATGTGTTGTTTAATCTCCATGTGCTTGTGTTTTTAGCAGTTTTTTCCCCTGTAGCTGATCTCTACATTGTGGTCCAAGAATATGGTTGATATCAATTCATTTTTATCAAATTTGCTGAGGTTTGATTTGTGGCCCAAGATGTGGTCTATCCTGGAGAATGTTCCATGAGCACTTGAGAAGAAAGTGTATTCTTCTGCTTTTGGATGGAAGGTCCTAAAGGTATCAATGAGGTCCATCTCTTCTAGTGTGTCATTCAAGGCTTGTGTTTATTAGTTTCCTGTTTTGATGATCTGTCCATTTGTGTGAGAGGAGTGTTAAAGTCTCCTACCATTATTGTGTTGTTTTCGATTTCCTCTTTCATGTCTGAAAGTGTTTGTCTTAGGTATTGAGGTGCACCTGTGTTGGGTGCATAGATATGTATGATTGTTATGTCTTCCTCTTGGATAGATCCCTTGGTCATGATGTAGTGACCTGCCTTGTCTCTTATGATCTTCTTTATTTTAAAGTCTATTTTGTCTGATATGAGGATTGCTACTCCAGCTTTCTTTTGATTTCCATTTGTATGGAATATCTTTTCCATCATCTCACTTTCAGTCTATGAGTGTCTCTAGGTCTGAAGTGGGTCTCCTGTAAACAGCATATATATGGGTCTTGCTTCTGTATCCATTCAGCCAGCCTGTGTCTTTTGGTTGGACAGTCCATAATATATTGATACGAATGTTCCTATTGCTTCTTTTTTAGTTTGAGTCTGTACAGTGGTTTGTCAATTTTGTTTATCTTTTAAAGAACTCACTTTTTGACTTATTTATATTTACTATTGTTTCTTTCATTTCTTTTTCATTTGTTTCTGCTCTGATCTTTATGATTTCTCTTCTGCTAACGTTGGGGTGTTTTTGTTCTTCTTTCTCCAGTTGTTTTAAGCATAGGGCTAGGTTGTCTGTTTGATATGTTTCTTGTTTCTTGAAGTAGGATTGTATTGCTATAAACTTCCCTCTTAGAACTGCTTTGGCGGTATCCTATAGGTTTTGCACTGTTGTGTGTTCGTTATCTTTTTCTTCTAGAAATTTTTAAATTTCTACTTTGATTTGCTCAGTAATCAGTTTGTCTTTTAGGTATGTGTTGTTTAATCTCCATGTGCTTGTGTTTTTAGCAGTTTTTTCCCCTGTAGCTGATCTCTACATTGTGGTCCAAGAATATGGTTGATATCAATTCATTTTTATCAAATTTGCTGAGGTTTGATTTGTGGCCCAAGATGTGGTCTATCCTGGAGAATGTTCCATGAGCACTTGAGAAGAAAGTGTATTCTTCTGCTTTTGGATGGAAGGTCCTAAAGGTATCAATGAGGTCCATCTCTTCTAGTGTGTCATTCAAGGCTTGTGTTTATTAGTTTCCTGTTTTGATGATCTGTCCATTTGTGTGAGAGGAGTGTTAAAGTCTCCTACCATTATTGTGTTGTTTTCGATTTCCTCTTTCATGTCTGAAAGTGTTTGTCTTAGGTATTGAGGTGCACCTGTGTTGGGTGCATAGATATGTATGATTGTTATGTCTTCCTCTTGGATAGATCCCTTGGTCATGATGTAGTGACCTGCCTTGTCTCTTATGATCTTCTTTATTTTAAAGTCTATTTTGTCTGATATGAGGATTGCTACTCCAGCTTTCTTTTGATTTCCATTTGTATGGAATATCTTTTCCATCATCTCACTTTCAGTCTATGAGTGTCTCTAGGTCTGAAGTGGGTCTCCTGTAAACAGCATATATATGGGTCTTGCTTCTGTATCCATTCAGCCAGCCTGTGTCTTTTGGTTGGAGCATTTAGTCCATTTACATTCAAAGTAATTATTGATACGAATGTTCCTATTGTCATCTTCTTAGAGGTTTGGGGTTTGATTTGTAGAACTTCTCCTACTCTTATATTTATTGGCTATATCAGGCCCTTTAACACTTGTTGTAGGGCTGGTTTCGTGGCACAAAATTCTTTTAGCTTTTGCCTGTCTGTGAAGCTTTTGATTTCTCCATCCATTCTGAATGAGATCCTTGTTGGGTAAAGAATTCTTGGTTGTAGGTTATTCTCTTTTAGCCGTTTAAATGTGTCCTGCCATTCTCTTCTGGCCTGCAGGGTTTCTGTTGAAAGATCAGCAGTTAAACGTTTCCTTTATATGTTGTTTGTATGTATATGTTTGTTCCTTGCTGCTTTAAGTAATCTGTCTTTATATTTAGTCTGCGTTAGTTTGATTAGAATGTGCCTTGGTGTGTTTCTTCTGGGGTTTATCCTGTATGGAACTCTTTGTGCTTCTTGGACTCGGTTGACTATTTCCTTTCCCATGCTGGGGAAGTTTTCAACTATAATCTCTTCAAGAATTTTTTTATAGCCTTTCTTTCTCTCTTCTTCTTCTGGGACTCCTATAATTCTAATATTGGTGCGTTTGAAATTGTCCCATAGGTCTCTTAGGCTATCTTCAGTTCTTTTAGTTCTTTGTGCTTTGTTCTGTTCTTTGGCAGTTATTTCCATCATTCTGTCTTCCAGTTCACTTATCCATTCTTCTACCTCTGATAATCTACTGTTGAGACCTTCTATAGTATTTTTGAGTTCAGCAATTGAGTTGGTGGTCTCTATTTGCTTCTTCTGTCATTTTTAACTGTGTTTCTATGCTTTGTTCCTTCGTTTGTGCAGTGTTTCTCTGTCTTTTCATTATTATGTTAATTTTTGTTTCTTTGTGTGTGTCTGTGTGTTGGAGGTCTTTCCGCCCCCAGGCTTCGTGGCTGAGTCCTCCCTTCCTTTTGGTTTCTGTCCTTGTAGAAGGGTTCAGTGTTTTGTCTTAGGTGGTGTTAGGTGTTGTTTGCAGGTGGATAATCTCTAGTGTTGTGTGTTCTTTGATAGTGTAGGGCCTTGGAGTAAGGGCTTCCACTCCAAGGATCCTTGGTTTGATCTCTGGCTGGGGAGTGTAGGCTCTATGTCTGGTTTGCTATGGTGTTCAGTGGTATTAGTTCAAGTATAAGCATATGAGGAACAAGAGGTGCATCCCTGGTAGTTGACCATCATAAAATCATGCAAATATTTTCTAACATAATGGAAAAACATACATACATACACATGAATAACCACAGCTGAACAGTCTTACAGGGATAAAGTATAGGAAATTTTTCTGACAAACGGTGCAATCAAAGTTGGTACCTGACTGTTAAGCTCTAAGTTAATTAAAATACTGCCTGGAAAAACAGATCCAGAGCAAGGTCCCAGCTGGGAATATTGCAATGACAGCAGTTTTTAACTAAGACATGTGTTGGGGGTGAGAAGGAGGAGAGTGTATGAGTAATGAGAAGGAACTGATTCGTGTTACAAGGATTTTATAGGGTTAGGTAACAAAGATTAGTGTGTAGTAGAGTTTAGTACAGCTAGAAGAAAATAGTAGAGACAGGAAGATAGGAAATATTTATGTAGAGGATAGTAGTAGGTATAAAAAGATTTTACAGTTAGAGCATAGAGAGAGGAAGCTGTGGCAAAAAAAAATTAAAATTTCAAAAAAAATTAAAATTAAAAAAATTAAAAAGAAAAGACAAAGAAGGAAAAGAAGAAAAAAGCAATAAAAAATTTTTTTAAAAAGGGTAAATACTGTCCCTGGTTTTTATATTCTCATCTGCATGTGGACCTTCCATCTGTTTGCTCTTGATGTTGTTGTCCCAGATTTCCTTAGCCTGTACTGGTGGGGCTGGATGACTGCTTATGTTTTAGGTTTCAGTGAGGGTCAGGTTTTTTGTTTTTTTTTTTTTTTTTGTACTCAGGACCCTTGCAGAGCCCGTTGCTCTAGTTTCTGTTTTGCTTTCAGTAAAACAAAGGCTCTGCTGACAGCTCAGATGCTGGCCAGAGAGGGTGTGGTGCGCGGTTCCCAGTCCATCGGGCGGGGCGGGGCCTCCTGGTTAGGTGCTGGAGCGGGCTCTTCGGTTCCACTGCACACCCGTGGTAGCCTTCAATCCCTGCTCTTCTTCCGGTTTCCTCCACTGCAGCTCTCTGCCATCTGCAGGACTGCACCTACTCGTCCCAGGTGGCCGGCTTTTTTGCTGCAGCTCTGGGGCTGCGCGGGCTGGTCGAGCTGCCGGTGCATGCGCACTGCTGGATACGGGACTAAGCCCTCTGCCGCACTCTCCACTGCCAGCGGGACTGAGGTTTCCCGTCCCAGTCCCAGGTATCTGGCTTCTTTGCTGCAGCTCTGGAGCTGGGCGGGCTGTTTGAGCTGCCCGTGCACGCACACTGCCGGATACTAAGCCCCAAACGCGGGCGCAAGCTTCCCCAACAGGCTCGAGCCAGGCTTTTGGGCTGCAACCTGCGGGGGATTTCCCCGTTCTGTTTGCACGCCCCCGCTAGCAGTGTCTCAGCTCACCTGGCGCCCAGCGACCCTGCCTGTCCTGGCAGGATTTTCACGCTGAGCGCTGCCTTTTGTCCTCCCGGCGCACTTCCCAGCACTCTCTCTGCCTGGTCCGGTGTGGGGGCTGGAGTACGGGGCCCTCAGTACAGGAGCTCCGGGAAAGTTCTGGCTGCTCGCTCTCCAACCCTTGTAGGCCTGAGGAGTTCGTTTGTCGTCTAGAGGATTGTTTGTTGGTGGTGTTTCATTTCTTGATTAGTTCTGGTTGTTCTGTTGGGGAGCTGGTGAAATCCTCCTCATTCCTCTGCCATCTTAGCCCCCCTCCTCTCCCACTTAATTTTTAAAAGTTTTTATTGAAATATATATATATATATATGTGTGTGTGTGTATATATATATATATATCTGAATCATGTTGCATTACATCTGAAACTAACCAACACTGTAAATGTCCCATTTAATTTTAGTCTAAAGGTCAGTGCTGGGTCTCAGTCCTTGGAGGACTAGCATCTCGTCTTCCCATGCTGTGCAGCCTTTTCTGCTGTGATATATTAGCTGCAGTCCAAAGAAATCTCTTGTTTTTAAAAAACTATACTACAAAAAGAATTGGTAGCAAAGGGCAAAACGATAGTCTCTAAAAAGCAGTGATATTTATGACAGAAATTTCAATACTAAAGACATTGCATAAATATAATTGTATAAAAATAGAAAGCGAAGCCGTTGTGGGATATAATGCAGATCATCTCCTCCAATGAGCTGGTCTGAACATTGATAACTCATAGAATATTCATATATAGAAGTGATGCCTGTACTTTTTTAATATTCTAGTTAAAAATGCTTCCATTATTGCTGTTAATCTCAAAACTTTGTTTAAAAAGTCCTTTAAAGAGGAAGACAAATACCATATATTAACACATATATATGGAATCTAGAAAGCTCGTGCTGACAATCCTATTTGCAGGGCAACAAACGAAACACAGACATAAAGAACAGATTCAGTGGGACAAGGAGAGGGTGGGATGAATTGAGAGGGCAGCATTGACCCATGTACATTACCATATGTAAAATAGACAGCCAGTAGAAATTTGCTGTATGATGTAGGGAATCCAAAAGCAGTGCTCTGTGGTGCTCTGTGACAGCCTAAGAAAGATGGGGTGGAGAGGGAAGTGAAAGGGGCATTCGAGAGGGAGGGGACATATGAACACCTATAGGTGGTTCATGTTGATTTATGCCAAAAAGCATCAAAATATTGTTAAGTACTTATTCTATAATGCTCGCTCTCCAACCCTTGTAGGCCTGAGGAGTTCGTTTGTCGTCTAGAGGATTGTTTGTTGGTGGTGTTTCATTTCTTGATTAGTTCTGGTTGTTCTGTTGGGGAGCTGGTGAAATCCTCCTCATTCCTCTGCCATCTTAGCCCCCCTCCTCTCCCACTTAATTTTTAAAAGTTTTTATTGAAATATATATATATATATATGTGTGTGTGTGTGTATATATATATATATATCTGAATCATGTTGCATTACATCTGAAACTAACCAACACTGTAAATGTCCCATTTAATTTTAGTCTAAAGGTCAGTGCTGGGTCTCAGTCCTTGGAGGACTAGCATCTCGTCTTCCCATGCTGTGCAGCCTTTTCTGCTGTGATATATTAGCTGCAGTCCAAAGAAATCTCTTGTTTTTAAAAAACTATACTACAAAAAGAATTGGTAGCAAAGGGCAAAACGATAGTCTCTAAAAAGCAGTGATATTTATGACAGAAATTTCAATACTAAAGACATTGCATAAATATAATTGTATAAAAATAGAAAGCGAAGCCGTTGTGGGATATAATGCAGATCATCTCCTCCAATGAGCTGGTCTGAACATTGATAACTCATAGAATATTCATATATAGAAGTGATGCCTGTACTTTTTTAATATTCTAGTTAAAAATGCTTCCATTATTGCTGTTAATCTCAAAACTTTGTTTAAAAAGTCCTTTAAAGAGGAAGACAAATACCATATATTAACACATATATATGGAATCTAGAAAGCTCGTGCTGACAATCCTATTTGCAGGGCAACAAACGAAACACAGACATAAAGAACAGATTCAGTGGGACAAGGAGAGGGTGGGATGAATTGAGAGGGCAGCATTGACCCATGTACATTACCATATGTAAAATAGACAGCCAGTAGAAATTTGCTGTATGATGTAGGGAATCCAAAAGCAGTGCTCTGTGGTGCTCTGTGACAGCCTAAGAAAGATGGGGTGGAGAGGGAAGTGAAAGGGGCATTCGAGAGGTAGGGGACATATGAACAACTATAGGTGGTTCATGTTGATTTATGCCAAAAAGCATCAAAATATTGTTAAGTACTTATTCTATAATTAAAAATGTTCAAAAAAGAAAGACAATATTTTCAAGACAATTGTTTTTGGTGAAATGTAGGAAGGTTCCATAAATCCAAGATTGTGCTTTTGAAAATGTATAAGACCAATTTAGTTTACAGACAATAAAATCCATTCTTTGGGGTGTACAGTTCTTGACAAAGGCAAAGAGTTATACATCGACCACCACAGTACAAACAGGAGTTCTGTCATCCCCCAAATTCCTTTGTGCTGCCTCTCTGAATTCAAACTCAGTTCCCATCCTCTGGCAAGAATGGATCTGTGTTCTATCTCTGGTTTCCATTTATCAGCATATCATGTAAATGGAATCAGCCTTTTGGACCTGGCTTTGTTAACAAAATGCATTTAAGATTCAAACATGTGAATCAATGGGTCATTCCTTTTTTTTCTTACTGAGGAGTACTCCATCTTATGAATACATCTGTGGGGTGTGTGTGTGTGTGTGTGTGTGTGTGTTTTAATTCATTCGTCTGAAGAAAAACATCTGGGTTGTTTCCAAGTTTGTAGTGATTGTCAGCAGAGCTCCTATGAACATCTACACGGAGGCTTTTGTGTGCCTGTACACGTTAAATCATTTAGGTAAATTCCTAGGAGTGAGACTGCTGGGTGCTATGGAAAATGTGTGTGAAGAGAACCACCAAACTCTGTACAGAAATGGTTCTGCTATTTTTCAGTATTCAAGTAATGCTCTCCACTTTGTTTAGGAAGACAAATACTAAAAAATTTGGAATCTAGAAAGCTCGTGCTGACAATCCTATTTGCAGGGCAACAAACGAAACACAGACATAAAGAACAGATTCAGTGGGACAAGGAGAGGGTGGGATGAATTGAGAGGGCAGCATTGACCCATGTACATTACCATATGTAAAATAGACAGCCAGTAGAAATTTGCTGTATGATGTAGGGAATCCAAAAGCAGTGCTCTGTGGTGCTCTGTGACAGCCTAAGAAAGATGGGGTGGAGAGGGAAGTGAAAGGGGCATTCGAGAGGGAGGGGACATATGAACACCTATAGGTGGTTCATGTTGATTTATGCCAAAAAGCATCAAAATATTGTTAAGTACTTATTCTATAATTAAAAATGTTCAAAAAAGAAAGACAATATTTTCAAGACAATTGTTTTTGGTGAAATGTAGGAAGGTTCCATAAATCCAAGATTGTGCTTTTGAAAATGTATAAGACCAATTTAGTTTACAGACAATAAAATCCATTCTTTGGGGTGTACAGTTCTTGACAAAGGCAAAGAGTTATACATCGACCACCACAGTACAAACAGGAGTTCTGTCATCCCCCAAATTCCTTTGTGCTGCCTCTCTGAATTCAAACTCAGTTCCCATCCTCTGGCAAGAATGGATCTGTGTTCTATCTCTGGTTTCCATTTATCAGCATATCATGTAAATGGAATCAGCCTTTTGGACCTGGCTTTGTTAACAAAATGCATTTAAGATTCAAACATGTGAATCAATGGGTCATTCCTTTTTTTTCTTACTGAGGAGTACTCCATCTTATGAATACATCTGTGGGGTGTGTGTGTGTGTGTGTGTGTGTGTGTTTTAATTCATTCGTCTGAAGAAAAACATCTGGGTTGTTTCCAAGTTTGTAGTGATTGTCAGCAGAGCTCCTATGAACATCTACACGGAGGCTTTTGTGTGCCTGTACACGTTAAATCATTTAGGTAAATTCCTAGGAGTGAGACTGCTGGGTGCTATGGAAAATGTGTGTGAAGAGAACCACCAAACTCTGTACAGAAATGGTTCTGCTATTTTTCAGTATTCAAGTAATGCTCTCCACTTTGTTTGGGGGGAGCTGCTGAAGGAAAGTCATGTCACAACACCTCTAAGAGCACTTCAGGCAGTCCCCAGATCCTGCGTGCTTGGGAACCTAGTTTTTCAGAAGGGATTTATGGCTAGGTTTGATTTGGTTTTATCAGTTGAAACATAGAAAATTCAAGTAGCAGAGCCAAAAGACTTGTATAATGAAAAGACACAGCATGAATGGGTTGGGTACACACTTATGCTTGGGTATATGGAGGTAAATTGAGACATTTCCTCTTTTTACTTCATTTTCAAATATGAACAGATTTTTAAATAATGTTCTGAATTATTCCTGGTACCTGGCACATCTAATCCTCAACATGGAAGACAGCTGTACTTCTCTGTTTTGTCTAATGTATTTGCTTAGTTGCCCATTCATGTCCAACTCTGTCCTGCAGTCTGCAGTGTCCAACGGCAGCCTACCAGGCTCTTCCGTCCATGGGGATTCTCTAGGCAAGAATACTGCAATGGGTTGCCATGTCATCCTCTTTTATAATGTTTAACAGGAAATAGAGAAATCCATATAATCTGTTTGATGATGTTAGTAATTTTGCCTTTTTATCATGAATTCCACTGTTTTTTTCTTCCTCAGCCACAAGCCCTTCAAATAGCTATGAATCAGAGCCCAGGGTGGAAACTACAGATGAGGTGGATGAGATGAAGCTAGTAGATCAGATGGATGATGTGGATGAGGGAGAGCAATGGAATGAATGGGCCACAGAGGACGAAGAGGACTCGGAAGATGAAGAGGACAAGGAGGATGAAGAGGACCCGGAAGATGAAGAGGACAAGGAGGACAAAGAGGACCCGGAAGATGAAGAGGACAAGGAGGACGAAGAGGACCCGGAAGATGATGAGGACAAGGAGGATGAAGAGGACTCGGAAGATGAAGAGGACAAGGAGGACGAAGAGTACCCGGAAGATGGAGAGGACAAGGAGGACGAAGAGTACCCGGAAGATGGAGAGGACAAGGAGGACAAAGAGTACCCGGAAGATGGAGAGGACAAGGAGGACAAAGAGGACCCGGAAGATGATGAGGACAAGGAGGATGAAGAGGACTCGGAAGATGAAGAGGACAAGGAGGACGAAGAGTACCCGGAAGATGGAGAGGACAAGGAGGACGAAGAGTACCCGGAAGATGGAGAGGACAAGGAGGACGAAGAGTACCCAGAAGATGAAGAGGACAAGGAGGACGAAGAGGACCCGGAAGATGGAGAGGACAAGGAGGACGAAGAGGACCAGGTAGGGCAAGGGTGTCAGGGAGACCAGGAGGACTAGGTGGGGTAGAGACTCTCTGGTCCTCTATTTTGGCTGCTGATATTAGAGATCACACATTTGTCTGTACCAGCATCTCTGCAAAGCCCCCAGTTTCCACTCCTGTGCTCAGTTTCACTTTGCAGAAAGCATGCTCTTTGTTTTTTTTAAACTTCCTTACCATTTCTGTTGTACGGGATTTTCTGAGGCAGCTTAGAATCCAGTGGGCCCTGGCCAGCAGGAAGATTGGAGGTTCTTTAGGTAAGACCAAATACTGTTCTCTTAACATGAACTATGCCAAGGCACTTTGTGCTTGAGAGAAAGTTTGAGTCAAACAGGAAGCATAACTGCTAACAAAAAGGTACTGTTTTGAAGTGTTCTGCTCCTCATCAGTGAGGGGATGCTCACTATGCTATGGGAGCATTGTTTTCCTGCCTATCCATGCCAACGCTTATCCACCACAGGCTAGGTTTCCCCCATGGGATTGTCAGAATGTTAGATGTATCCCACCTTCAACTGTCAACCCCGTTTTTTTTTCTTTTGGCCACTTCTATTGGTCTTTCATTTATTTCCATCTTTGTTCTTTGGCCTGTGTGGGTCTCCCATTGCAGTGGCCTCTCTTGTTGCAGAGCACTGGCTCTGGGCGCATGCTCCCTAGAGCTCCAGCTTGGTAGTTGGACACATTGGTCCAACTGCTCCGCAGCATGTGGGGTCTTCCCAGGCCAGGGATTGAACCAGCACCCCTTGCACTGCAAGGCAGTGTCCGTACCCACTGGACCACCAGGGAAGCCCCATGACAGTATTTATGGTTTGTATTATTTGTTCACTTTGTTTTCTTTTTAGATTCAAAATTTAAGTGAAATCTGTTTCAGGCTAGTTCTCTCTATCTTGAATTAACTCTATAGCCAGCTCAGTTGCTTTTGTCTGACTCCAGACCTACTTCCTCCCGTCAGTCTAGCTTCCACACTGCTGCCTAAAGCATGTTCTACAGCATTTACCTGAGCATGTCACTTCCCCAATCAAATGCATGATCTGCACAAGGCACTTTTCCTGGCTTCCCTTCCAAGTGTAACTTGCCTCATCCCTCCTTTCCTGCCAATCTGAAGCATTAGTTTGTCCCACAACACAGTCTCTAATTTTATCAACCTATACATTTGTTTACTGCCAGAGCTGAGTCTGGTCCTCACATGCCTCAACATGCTCTTAGATCTGACCTGCTCTGCTCAGACTCTTTCTCTAAGGACTCTGAGAATGTTGACACATTAGAGATCACACATTTGTCTGTACCAGCATCTCTGCATAGCCCCTAGTTTCCACTCCTGCGCTCAGTTTCACTTTGCAGAAAGCATGCTCTTTGTTTTTTTTAAACTTCCTTACCATTTCTGTTGTACGGGATTTTCTGAGGCAGCTTAGAATCCAGTGGGCCCTGGCCAGCAGGAAGATTGGAGGTTCTTTAGGTAAGACCAAATACTGTTCTCTTAACATGAACTATGCCAAGGCACTTTGTGCTTGAGAGAAAGTTTGAGTCAAACAGGAAGCATAACTGCTAACAAAAAGGTACTGTTTTGAAGTGTTCTGCTCCTCATCAGTGAGGATGCTCACTATGCTATGGGAGCATTGTTTTCCTGCCTATCCATGCCAACGCTTATCCACCACAGGCTAGGTTTCCCCCATGGGATTGTCAGAATGTTAGATGTATCCCACCTTCAACTGTCAACCCCGTTTTTTTTTCTTTTGGCCACTTCTATTGGTCTTTCATTTATTTCCATCTTTGTTCTTTGGCCTGTGTGGGTCTCCCATTGCAGTGGCCTCTCTTGTTGCAGAGCACTGGCTCTGGGCGCATGCTCCCTAGAGCTCCAGCTTGGTAGTTGGACACATTGGTCCAACTGCTCCGCAGCATGTGGGGTCTTCCCAGGCCAGGGATTGAACCAGCACCCCTTGCACTGCAAGGCAGTGTCCGTACCCACTGGACCACCAGGGAAGCCCCATGACAGTATTTATGGTTTGTATTATTTGTTCACTTTGTTTTCTTTTTAGATTCAAAATTTAAGTGAAATCTGTTTCAGGCTAGTTCTCTCTATCTTGAATTAACTCTATAGCCAGCTCAGTTGCTTTTGTCTGACTCCAGACCTACTTCCTCCCGTCAGTCTAGCTTCCACACTGCTGCCTAAAGCATGTTCTACAGCATTTACCTGAGCATGTCACTTCCCCAATCAAATGCATGATCTGCACAAGGCACTTTTCCTGGCTTCCCTTCCAAGTGTAACTTGCCTCATCCCTCCTTTCCTGCCAATCTGAAGCATTAGTTTGTCCCACAACACAGTCTCTAATTTTATCAACCTATACATTTGTTTACTGCCAGAGCTGAGTCTGGTCCTCACATGCCTCATTTGAGATCTGACCTGCTATGCTCAGACTCTTTCTCTAAGGACTCTGAGAAGGTTATTTTATGTCTCTGGGCGAATTCCATAGCTTTATGTTTGGGGGAAAATTAGACTAAACATTTCCCATAGTCTTTTCTGATACAGGATTTCTGGATTTCCCTAACCATTTCTTTAAATTTTCTAGTAGTGAATGACATCAGGGTTGGGGTGTTGTTCACATTCTCAGTCTTTCAAAGCTTAGAAATGAAACAGTGTGGTAGATTTTGAAGAACCCAGTGGCCCCTTATATGAACCATAAGTGATTCCTCTCCATGGTCACTACAGCTGCCATTGCCCGTCATATTGTACATCAACAATCGGGAGGAAAAACTAATGAAGAACTTCCAGGAACAACTGGATGAGAATACACAGATGCTGAAATCTGAGATCAAAACTCTGAAGCACCTGCTTGAAGACACGGAGCAATCCAAGGAACAGGTCAGAGACCAGTCCTGTGGTAGTAGCAAAAGGGAGAAGAGGAAGGGACTTGGCAGCCTTCAAGGGGTTAGTTGACAGGGCCTGCTAGTAGTGAGGTGGTCACGTACAGGTGTGAGAGCTGGCCTCTAAAGAAGGCAGAGCACCAAAGAACTGATACCTTAAAATTGTGGTGTTGGCACATCTGGGATGATCTTCAGCAGGGCCTTATGGCTTTGCTCCTTCTCTCTTCACTGCAGGAACTGAGATGGGCCCAGGTAGGCTCTGGCAGTGTCAGAAATGGCTCATGTACAGCCAAGGCTTTCTGTGAGCTGGCCTGCCGGTGGTCTTGTTCTTGACCAGCATGTCTTGTCCCCTAAGAAAAGCTGTGGACCCTGAGTAAGGCTTTTGTGATACTGTTTCCTTACAGCCGCAGCCATCCACTTCAGACCACTCTTGGAGCCCCGGTGTCCTGTCTCAGGAGTCAGACCGTTCTCGGAGCCCTGATGTCCTGTCTCAGGAGTCAGACCGCTCTTGGAGCCCTGATGTCCTGTCTCAGGAGTCAGACCGTTCTCGGAGCCCCAATGTCCTGTCTCAGGAGCCGGCGGCCAAGAGACCACGCATCGAACCAACAGGGACATCCAACTCGAATCTCTTTAAGTCCAGATGTACCTATCAGTCATGTTCATGCAGTTACTCTGATATCCGTTCGGTGACTGAGGCTTTGCACGCTGGTTCCCAGGTATGGAAGGCCTATTTCATTACTATAGCTGAAAGAGGATTTGATTCTCATAAAAGTGTGGGCTCACCTGTTTTTCCTGAGGGGCAGTGGTTACACAGTTGGCTGCAGTTTGTTTGCCTCAGATAAAACATCCTGTCCTGGGCTTCCCTGGTGGTCTAGTGGGTAAGGACACCGCCTTGCAGTGCATGGAGCGCCAGTTCGATCCCTGGCCTGGAAAGATCCCACGTGCTGCGGAGCGGCTGGACCAATGTGTCCAGCTACCGAGACGGAGCTCTGGAGCGAGTGCGCCCAGAGCCAGTGCTCTGCAGTGAGAAAGGCCACTGCGATGGGAGGCCCATACAGGCCAAAAGAACAAAGACAAATAAATGAAAGATCGATAGAAGTGGCCAAAAAAACAAATCCTGGCCAGCTGGACCTGGACACACAGGCACACGTGCATGTGCCTGTGTGCTGGACCGCACCTCCTCACAGCCCAGGGAGGCAGCATTACCGTTGTCTTCTGCTGTTGAGAATGGAGTGTTTATTCCATTTCTGACTCAGGCAGAGGCATTTCTGAGGCACACTTCTCTCTTTCCTTTGGATGCAGGATGGAGAAGAGGAGCATCAGCTGCAAGAGGTGCAGCAGCAGGTGCAGCAGCAGGCGCTGCAGGAGGCACCTCAGGAAGCGCAGCAGGAGGTGTGGCGGCCAGGGCTGCCACAGCGTCGCTCTGCCATCATGCTAAGACTGCCAATGCTGTCTATTGAAATACCAAATACACCGTGCATCCCCCAGTCGGTATATGATGAGTATCTCAGATCTCTATTATCGAACTTCAATTTCCCAGAGCTACAAACAGATGAACAAAACCCCTCTGGCCACCATTATGATGAAAACCGTGATGTCCAGGAAGACAGGAGATCCAGGTAAGAAGGGCACAGAGTGGTCATAAGGACTGAGGTCACTGTTTTCCTCTGGTGGCTGGACACCATGCCTAAAACCATGGGTGACTTGCCGATAGGCACCTAAAATCCCCTCATCCCAAGTAACATGTTCCCCTTCATCCTGCTCCATGGCTACTGACCCCACTGCCTCTTCTGGCATGGCCTATAGCCAAGCATGCCTTGATGGAACAGAGGTGTCTCTGTGAAAATAAGAAGGCTAGATTTGGAAAACTCCAAGCTAGGGAGCTAGCATGCCCTTCTTGAAACTGCTTGAGTTCATCTACTCAAGGCCATTCTCATGGCACAGGGTGTCTTATAGACGTCTTCAGCATCCCCAGGAGAATGATTCCTGGCTTGTAGCTCCCTGCTTTCACTTCTCTGGGATCCAGTGATCCCAGTAGAGTGGGTGAAGGGGTCTCCACAGCACTGACAATCTATATGGCTTTGTATACCTAAAGAGCCAAGAACACAGAGAGACCAAGTCCTGGGAGATAGCATGAGAACAGAAACACATTTTCTGCTCATGGATAAAACCTCTGGTTCCAAATACCACAAAAGGAAGTTGTGTTCAGCAGTGAAGGGCTACATAGCCCTGCCCTGGTGCCCCATCTCTGAGCAGGTCTCCTAGGGCTCTCCTGAGTTCCTTCAGGGCCTTCCTTTAGGAGCCGTGACCATGACATGTAGGGTGGGCGAGTGCTGTTTCTCACTGCCCTGATCAACAGAATCAACCTAAGCAGGTGGTTGAACGTGTATATTCAGAGTATGGGATCATGCTCAGAAGTCTCTGTTTTTCACATAGCCCCCAGCTTTAGAGTGATAGAGGACACCCTGGGCTTAGAGGAGAAAGAGGCCCTGCAGCCCCTCTGGGCCATGGCTCCTTCAGTGATGAAGGCCAGGCCCCTGACTTCAGGGTAGGTGAAGTGACTTAGGCCAGGCCACAGAGATCACCATTGTGAAAGAATCAGGACTGTTCAAGTAATAGAAACAAAGCCACGTGGCACACATAACTAAATTTTCTCAGTATGTTCATTTGCTTTACTCTGGAGAATTAAACCTTACTCGGCCAAACAGAGTTCAAGCAAGTTACTCCTCATTTGGTCATCCAAACTAAGTGTTCTCTGGGCGTCTCTTAATGAGAAAGACTGTGTCCCTTGGACCTTGTTACTAGACCTATGTCTCTGTACCGTGTTTCTTTTATTACAGTTACCTTCTTGAGGACCAGCCTTCTTATGGGCCTTCCGGGGAGCCGGCTGCCCAGTACCAAGTGTCCTCGTCTCAGGTATAGCACTCTGTCTCTCTGCCTCCACCCAAGTCAGGAGGTTCTGCACAGGGGCTAGGCCCCTGCTGCATATGCTCTGTGTGTGAAATCTACACTTTAAAGCTCAAGGACATTAGAGGATGGAGACCCACAGAGGGGTAGCAGTCATGACTGAACAAAAAGACTCTGTAGCTTCCATGAAAAAGGGAGCTGCTCTCGTGGACGCTAAATGCATTCCTCCATGGAATCTCTCTAAAATATGCTCCCTGGGCGAAGTTAGTTCTGCCATATGCCGAGCTTAGTGTCCCCGCTGGGAGAGCACTCCAGACTTCTGGGTCTTTAGCTCTGCTACAAAATTGAAGACACGGTGTGGGCATGTTTCCTCATATTGAAAATAGTCCAGGAGTCCTTCTGGGGAGTGTTCTTGGGGGCTGTCTGCAGTGGCCGTGTTGCTAGGGTGGTGAGGGGAGCCAGTCCAGCCAAAGTCACATAGCAGGTTTGCCTCGCAGGCACAATCCCAGCAGGTCCTTTGGAGACCACAAACTCTCAGTCTGACTAACAGCACTTACAAAGGATGTTTGAGTTTTGCTTTAGAAATCTTTAAAGAGCTTAAATCTTAAAAAGAAGAAGAAAAACTAACAACAATAACAGGAAACTGTAAACTAAGGCAGAATGAAGGAGTGTGGGTATTTTAAATGGTATGATTAATTTGACAAACACCCCTTGACCAGCTGGGCTACCAGCCCTCCAGAAAGGTGACCCATTAGAGAGAAAGCCTACACAAAGCCATCAGATGGTCCGTGGACCCTGTGGTTCACTTATGAAGCCAGGCTTTGCTGAGACCCTTCCTCATGTGTGCTCTCAAGGCACTCACACTGAGAGGCAGAGCAGAGGCTGAACTCAGCAGATGTCCCAGTGAGTCAAGAAGGGAGGACCTGGGAGGTGGCACAGGTGAGAGAAGAACCAGAGCAGGACCATCCACAAGACTGTTGGGGCTCCCCACACCCTGCCTTGGCTCCTCAACCCCTAACCCTAACCCTAACCCTTACTCCTCTTCTTTTTTCTTTTTTCTTTTTTGGCTCCTCTTCTTCACGCTCTGGATCCTGGTTCTCTCCAGGTCCGCAAACACCTACAGTCTGTGCCCATATGCCCAGCCCTGCTCCTTCTGTTTCCTCAGCTCTGTCCTCTACCCCCTTGAGTTCAACTTGTTGAACTATTTTATCACCTTCAAAACCAGCCAAAGGGATCCCTCTTCCCCCAGCAGAAGATTCCCACAGTCCACTCTTTGTGACGCCATCTGCGTGTCTGTCCCTGCTCCCCTGTCTGCAGCCCAGACTCGGTTACTCCCTCTCCGGGTTGCACTGTTTGAGTGAGCCAGGGAGCTGCCAGTCAGTCTGCGCAGAATGCTGAGGCCCAGAGGGCGAGGCCGGGAGAGACTGGCGAGACCTTCTAAGGCCTCGGCTGGCTGTGGCTGGTAGGGAAGCGGGCTGGGCTTTGGTGTTCAGACAAGTTTTTGGAGAGCCCGGGCTTGCTTCCGCTGGTCTTTAAGCCATGATGCTGTTGGGAGAGAGGAGCAGGGGAGACCCCGTTTCCCCAGCTGCAGCTTCTACTGGTACCTTGCAGGCCTGTGTTCCAAAGACACCCTTCTCAGCTGCTTACTGGCTCGGACTAAAGGGGTTGTCTCACCACTACAAAATCGGCCCAGGAACTCTTAACAAAAGACTCCACCTTGTCCCTTTCTCCCAGCAGGGGCCAGGCATGGAAACCATCGAACATTCTTCAGATCAGGAGAGTGTCTTCGGAGATTTTGAATCAGACCAGCTGAGTCCCCACTATTCACCAGAGGGGAGTCTCCGCTTTTCACCCGAGGGTAGCCCCCACTTTCCACCAGAGGGGTGCACCTGGGATGACTAGAGCAGCGCCAGCTCTTGCTTCCCCTCATCTTGCAGAGAAGGGGGGAGACAGGCTGAAGAGGCCTGCATGGCCAGGGACCTTCAGGTTCCATGGATGAAAGGGTGGGATGGGAGCAGGGACTCATATTCATTTCTTGGGAGTTTTTTCTTGTATTAATTGAGCATAACTTGTTTGTTGGAATTCATACTACCTACTTTTGCAACTTACCTATAGAAGTATAGACAGGCAGGCTATAGGCTGCTTGGATTAGAATACTGTTTTTTTGCCAGGATATATTTTATTGTTAAAATAACCACAGTTAAAAAATTTAAAAAAGCCCCGAAAAATTAAAAAAAATAAATAAAATAACCATAGTTTTATCACTTAATAAAAATGATCTTTGACTAAAACTCTCTGTGAACTTAGATCTGACTTTGGGAACCTAGAAATGGCACCTGCCTTCCTGAGTAGCTGTGTGTCCAAGCCTTCTGGGCAGGTGAGGTCTGACAGTTGGCCCAGGGCTACCCTGTCTCTGTAGACTGTGGCTGTGCCTCGTACAGCCTGTAGGAGGTGAACTTGGTTGCTCAAGGGCATGGTGCGCATCTGCTCTGCACCCAGGTCTGGTCTCTCCTTTCAGGCAGGTGAACTCCTTGAAGGAAGAGTGACTTGCTTGCTCTCAGACAAGCATCAAGGAGAGCATCTTCCCAGCTGTGTGTGCAGGGGAAGGGAAGTAGGGGTAGGGGGCTGCTTGAGTAACCCAACCTGAAGTCGTGTGCCTTCAATGTCGGTCTTAAGTAATGAGCCATTGCTGGAAGAAGGCCAGGGAGACCCCCATCCCCAGTGGCAAGGTAAGGGGGCAGTGATGAAGAAGCTTTGACACTCCCCAGGCAGCGCAGTCTCTGCCATGGTGCTATGGACTGAGTGGTTCTCTCCTCTTATGTTAAAGCTGTCCCCCTAATGGAATGGTATTTGGAGGTGGGGCCTTTGGGAGGCGATTAGCTGCAGATGAGGTCACATGGGTGGGGTTCTCATAGTGGGATTAGTGCGCTTGGAAGAAGAGACACAAAGGGCTTGCTCCCTCTCTCATGCTGTATGCACAAAGAGGCAATCACATCAGCTCACAAGATGGTGGCTGACTACAAGCCAATAGAAGAGGATTCAGAATAAAGCCGATGTTGCTGTCAGCTTTGACCTTGGGGTGGGGGTCGGGTAGAGGCACAGAGTGGTCAGAGCATTGTGATCTTTGGGGCACAAGGCTCCTGCAACAGAAGGGGGCAAAGACACACTGAATCCAGGACCCAGACTCTGGCCTTCCTTCCCTCAACAGTGCCACCAGCAGCCCCAAGACGCAAAGTGAGCACCCCTTATGAGGAGGTCGACAAGGTGGCCCCTGACCCAGGGCACTGTCACCTAACCCTTACCCTCAGAAGGGCTGCTGGCGGCTAGGTGAGGATTTCTTACGCCCTCCAGCACAAAGCCAAATTGGCAGCTCCTGTCTCGAAAAGTACTGGAGGTGCATTTCTCTGTAGGTTGAGAGGGCATAAGAAGTTGGAGGAACATGACACAGTGGCCCCCTGTGTGACAGACCATTCTAACACAGCTGCTATGGCCCCTGCCCCCGTCAGAATATCCCCAGGTGCGTGGCACAGCCTCCTCACTGACCAAGACTCAGTCTGGACATAAAAGGATATTCCAAGTGCAAACTTTAAGAACTGAAAATTCATGTGATTTTTATGCTACAAAAAATTTATAAATGTTCCTATTCCCAAACGACTTTGATAATAAAGAAGGAATAATGTTATTAAAATCATAGCCCTGGGCTTCCCTGGTGGTCCAGTGGGTAAGAGGCCACCTTAAAGGCGCGGTTCGATCCTGGCCTAGGAGGATCCCATACGTGTGCCTTCAATGTCGGTCTTAAGTAATGAGCCATTGCTGGAAGAAGGCCAGGAGACCCAAGTGAAGTAAGGGGCAGTGATGAAGAAGCTTTGACACTCCCCAGGCAGCGCAGTCTCTGCCATGGTGCTATGGACTGAGTGGTTCTCTCCTCTTATGTTAAAGCTGTCCCCCTAATGGAATGGTATTTGGAGGTGGGGCCTTTGGGAGGCGATTAGCTGCAGATGAGGTCACATGGGTGGGGTTCTCATAGTGGGATTAGTGCGCTTGGAAGAAGAGACACAAAGGGCTTGCTCCCTCTCTCATGCTGTATGCACAAAGAGGCAATCACATCAGCTCACAAGATGGTGGCTGACTACAAGCCAATAGAAGAGGATTCAGAATAAAGCCGATGTTGCTGTCAGCTTTGACCTTGGGGTGGGGGTCGGGTAGAGGCACAGAGTGGTCAGAGCATTGTGATCTTTGGGGCACAAGGCTCCTGCAACAGAAGGGGGCAAAGACACACTGAATCCAGGACCCAGACTCTGGCCTTCCTTCCCTCAACAGTGCCACCAGCAGCCCCAAGACGCAAAGTGAGCACCCCTTATGAGGAGGTCGACAAGGTGGCCCCTGACCCAGGGCACTGTCACCTAACCCTTACCCTCAGAAGGGCTGCTGGCGGCTAGGTGAGGATTTCTTACGCCCTCCAGCACAAAGCCAAATTGGCAGCTCCTGTCTCGAAAAGTACTGGAGGTGCATTTCTCTGTAGGTTGAGAGGGCATAAGAAGTTGGAGGAACATGACACAGTGGCCCCCTGTGTGACAGACCATTCTAACACAGCTGCTATGGCCCCTGCCCCCGTCAGAATATCCCCAGGTGCGTGGCACAGCCTCCTCACTGACCAAGACTCAGTCTGGACATTACAGGATATTCCAAGTGCAAACTTTAAGAACTGAAAATTCATGTGATTTTTATGTTACAAAAAATTTATAAATGTTCCTATTCCCAAACGACTTTGATAATAAAGAAGGAATAATGTTATTAAAATCATAGCCCTGGGCTTCCCTGGTAGTCCAGTTGGTAAAGAGGCCACCTTGCAGGGCAAGGGGCGCCGGTTCGATCCCTGGCCTAGGAGGATCCCACGTGCAGCGGAGCGGCTGGACTGGTGTGTCCAATTACGAGCCAGCGCTCTGGAGTGCATGCACCCAGAGCTGGTGCTCTGCAACGACAGAGGCCACTGCGATGGGAGGCCCACACAGGCCAAAGAATAAAGATGAAAATAAATAAATAAAATCATAGCCCTGTTCCATGATCTTCTTCATCTGTATTGGCAGGACACCACCTCAAACAAGGCCCTGCATGGTGCCTTGAGGGTTCCAATTGAAGGCCAAAAAAGTGAAGGCAGCCTGGGAACATTCTGAAGTGTGAGTGTTGTTCACTTCTGCCAAAATCCCTGGGAGAAGTCAGGCAGAAGAGAAGGGACCAGGGTGGGCCTGGGGGACTTAGGGTTGCAGCAAATCCCATCTCCATCTTTCAAAACAAGCCCCGACAACCATAACAAAGCCTCCAGTGGATAGCCAGGACTCAAATGTTCCATAGGGCATAGGAAATCATTGGAGTGCTTTTCTGTTTTCATGGCTAAGCAAGATGATGTGGAATGGCTCTCCATTGCTTATCAAATAAAACCAAGATCTTAGGGCTTCCCTGGTGGTCCAGTGGGTAAGGACACCACCTTGCAGTGCAAGGGGCGCCGGTTCGATCCCTGGCCTGGGAGGATCCCACGTGCCGCGGAGCGGCTGGACTGATGTGTCCAATTACCGAGCCAGCGCTCTGGAGCACATGAGCCAGGAGCTAGTGCTCTGCAACGACAGAGGCCACTGCGATGGGAGGCCCACACAGGCCAAAGAATAAAGATGAAAATAAATAAATAAAATCATAGCCCTGTTCCATGATCTTCTTCATCTGTATTGGCAGGACACCACCTCAAACAAGGCCCTGCATGGTGCCTTGAGGGTTCCAATTGAAGGCCAAAAAAGTGAAGGCAGCCTGGGAACATTCTGAAGTGTGAGTGTTGTTCACTTCTGCCAAAATCCCTGGGAGAAGTCAGGCAGAAGAGAAGGGACCAGGGTGGGCCTGGGGGACTTAGGGTTGCAGCAAATCCCATCTCCATCTTTCAAAACAAGCCCCGACAACCATAACAAAGCCTCCAGTGGATAGCCAGGACTCAAATGTTCCATAGGGCATAGGAAATCATTGGAGTGCTTTTCTGTTTTCATGGCTAAGCAAGATGATGTGGAATGGCTCTCCATTGCTTATCAAATAAAACCAAGATCTTAGGGCTTCCCTGGTGGTCCAGTGGGTAAGGACACTGCCTTGCAGTGCAAGGGGCGCTGGTTCGATCCCTGGCATGGGAAGATCCTGCATGCCGTGGAGCGGCTGGACCAATGTGTCCAACTACCGAGCCGGAGCTCTGGAGCGCATACGCCCAGAGTTGGTGTTCTGTGGTGAGAGAAGCCACTGCGATGGGAGTCCCATACAGGCCAAAGAATAAAGATGGAAATTAATGAAAGACCAATAGAAGTGGCCAAAAAAAGAAAGAAAAAAACCTAAACCCAAGATCTTAGCCTGGCCTGGTGGCCTGGCCTCACCCTTCCTCCCTAACTATATGGCCTTCCACCCTTCATACACTCTGCACTGGCCTCGTGGAACCATTGGGATGGACACAAGCCCTGGGTCTCCCAACTCATGAATTTTTTCCTTTTCTCCATGGTCAAAATGTCCTTCCCTCCAGTCTCTGTATTTCAGGTCCTTGCACATGAAGCAGAGCCTGGTCAGAAGGCTCTCTGCTCCCTGTCCTCCAGCCCCTAAATGGGTGTCACTGGACCACACATGTCTCTGCCCAGTCCCTGCTGCACGCGTGCAATTGCATTCTCTAGGCTGAGTGTCAGGGGGCATAGTTCAGGACTCCCAGAACCTTCTCTCTACCAATGTCCCTGTGAACATCCTCAACTGAAAGCCATCCAGCTACCTGGAGAACATTTCAAAGAAAAGCAGCTGCTTGACACAGGGTCTTCAAGTGAAAGTCAAGCTGGTGAGGCCCTTGAGCCATTGCAGGGAGGTGGGGCAGTGGGGGCGCAAGAGGCTGGTTGGCAGTGACAACTAAATGTGAAGAAACTCCTAGAGCTCTTGGTGTTTCCTGCCCAGATGGAGGCCCTGACCCCAAAGGCCAAAGGATAATTAACCATGCTGTCACCTTGTTGATGACACAAAACCCACAACCCTGGAGAATCAAAACATGTCAAAGGCATGGAGGCAAAGGTCAACAGCCAGGACAGACAAACTGCAGTATTTAGAATCATACATTCAAATGTTTGTGTAATCTATTTAGAAGGTAGCTCACCAGCCCAGGGCAAGATAAGCAGGAGCGGGGGCTGGAAGCTGAGCTCAACTGAACTGAGATTTCAGTTGAGGCTGAAGGTCTCTGAGAAAGAGCCTCCCTCAAGGGGAGATTTACACTCAGAACCTTGGAACATGTGGTCTGCTGGAAAAGCAAGCTTCATGCATAGAAGTGGACAGCAGGGCACACAGGGTGGAGCCAGGATCACCCAGTTTGGTACCAGGCCTCACTCACTTGCAGCAATGCCCACCACTTCCCTCATGGGGCTGAGGATGGCAGGACATTAAACTTTTATTTTAGGCTTCACTTGCTACCCTCTTGCTCTGACACTATGAGCAAATCATTTTACCTCTAGTCAGATTCTAGCACGCAGGGGAAGGATAAGAGGCCTATTCCAGAGAGGGGCTGGGATGGACACAAGCCCTGGGTCTCCAACTCATGAATTTGTTCCTTTTCTCCATGGTCAAAATGTCCTTCCCTCCAGTCTCTGTATTTCAGGTCCTTGCACATGAAGCAGAGCCTGGTCAGAAGGCTCTCTGCTCCCTGTCCTCCAGCCCCTAAATGGGTGTCACTGGCCCACACATGTCTCTGCCCAGTCCCTGCTGCACGCGTGCAATTGCATTCTCTAGGCTGAGTGTCAGGGGGCATAGTTCAGGACTCCCAGAACCTTCTCTCTACCAATGTCCCTGTGAACATCCTCAACTGAAAGCCATCCAGCTACCTGGAGAACATTTCAAAGAAAAGCAGCTGCTTGACACAGGGTCTTCAAGTGAAAGTCAAGCTGGTGAGGCCCTTGAGCCATTGCAGGGAGGTGGGGCAGTGGGGGCGCAAGAGGCTGGTTGGCAGTGACAACTAAATGTGAAGAAACTCCTAGAGCTCTTGGTGTTTCCTGCCCAGATGGAGGCCCTGACCCCAAGGCCAAAGGATAATTAACCATGCTGTCACCTTGTTGATGACACAAAACCCACAACCCTGGAGAATCAAAACATGTCAAAGGCATGGAGGCAAAGGTCAACAGCCAGGACAGACAAACTGCAGTATTTAGAATCATACATTCAAATGTTTGTGTAATCTATTTAGAAGGTAGCTCACCAGCCCAGGGCAAGATAAGCAGGAGCGGGGGCTGGAAGCTGAGCTCAACTGAACTGAGATTTCAGTTGAGGCTGAAGGTCTCTGAGAAAGAGCCTCCCTCAAGGGGAGATTTACACTCAGAACCTTGGAACATGTGGTCTGCTGGAAAAGCAAGCTTCATGCATAGAAGTGGACAGCAGGGCACACAGGGTGGAGCCAGGATCACCCAGTTTGGTACCAGGCCTCACTCACTTGCAGCAATGCCCACCACTTCCCTCATGGGGCTGAGGATGGCAGGACATTAAACTTTTATTTTAGGCTTCACTTGCTACCCTCTTGCTCTGACACTATGAGCAAATCATTTTACCTCTAGTCAGATTCTAGCACGCAGGGGAAGGATAAGAGGCCTATTCCAGAGAGGGGCTGGGATGAAGAGCCCTCCTGGATTGAGGGACCAATGGATGAACAAGTAACATGCGTCGCTCTGTCCATTGCCAACCTGGCTCCTGTGCCGGCCCCCTTCCCAGTTCTAATGAAGGTTCAGAGGAATCGCCTGGTTCCTGAGAAAACGGACAGCGCTCCAGAGACTGTCCCCTTGTTGTTGTGAAGACTTCCCCCCAAGTCCCATGGAGTCCTCTCTGCTCAGCTTACAAGCATGTTCAGGACAGCAGCCTCATGGACAGCTGCCCTTCAGACCCGCCTCCCTCTTTATCTCCTGAGCTTCCCCCTCCCCAGCCCCTAGCTTCCGCCTGGGAAATAACACAACTCCTAAACCCCAACACCCCATCCTTCTTTCCCCAGTGGCCTCCAGACCCTTACTTAGATCCAACTACATACTGGATGTCTCCCCATGGGTGTCCCCTGGGCATATCAAGGTTGATGCCACCCAAACCAGACTCTTTAGCACCTCCGGAAACCAGCTCTTCACTTGGGGACAGGAGCCTTCCTCCTCTCAGTCACCCTCACCAGCAGTCAGACATCAGCCTTGACACCTGTCTTTCCCTGGTCTATCCTATTGGGCATAATTGTCACCTCTGCTGACACACAGTAGAGGCAGGGAAAGCATGAAGAAATGATGACTGGATAGTCAGCCTTGTCTTTTGTTCCTCACATGGGCTGGGCATCCAGGAGGCATATGGAAGATGTGTTGAGCAATGGGTCTTTTGTCTCCTCCAGAAACTTCCCAGGCCCCTATTCAGCAAAACGCCTTTCCAGATTCTCAACATGTAGCTCTAGGGCCCTCTAGGTCTAGTTGGCACGTGCGGCTGCATCCTATGGGACTAGCCTCAGTGGCGGTGGGATGGCTCCTCAGGGCCAACATATAGCGCTTCTTGGTACCAGTTTTCTGTACCTTAAGGTGCACAAGAACACTTCAAGCCTGCTTCCTGTGGCTGCTCAGGGCTGGGGCATTGCCTAGAGCCCAGACAGGGACCAGAAACACGGGACAGGCACTCACAAAGTTTGAGGTTTAGCAATGCCCACCACTTCCTCACTTGGCAGGACATTTAACTTTTATTTTAGGCTTCACTTGTTACCCTCTTGCTCTGACACTATGAGCAAATCATTTTACCTCTAGTCAGATTCTAGCACGCAGGGGAAGGATAAGAGGCCTATTCCAGAGAGGGGCTGGGATGAAGAGCCCTCCTGGATTGAGGGACCAATGGATGAACAAGTAACATGCGTCGCTCTGTCCATTGCCAACCTGGCTCCTGTGCCGGCCCCCTTCCAGTTCTAATGAAGGTTCAGAGGAATCGCCTGGTTCCTGAGAAAACGGACAGCGCTCCAGAGACTGTCCCCTTGTTGTTGTGAAGACTTCCCCCCAAGTCCCATGGAGTCCTCTCTGCTCAGCTTACAAGCATGTTCAGGACAGCAGCCTCATGGACAGCTGCCCTTCAGACCCGCCTCCCTCTTTATCTCCTGAGCTTCCCCCTCCCCAGCCCCTAGCTTCCGCCTGGGAAATAACACAACTCCTAAACCCCAACACCCCATCCTTCTTTCCCCAGTGGCCTCCAGACCCTTACTTAGATCCAACTACATACTGGATGTCTCCCCATGGGTGTCCCCTGGGCATATCAAGGTTGATGCCACCCAAACCAGACTCTTTAGCACCTCCGGAAACCAGCTCTTCACTTGGGGACAGGAGCCTTCCTCCTCTCAGTCACCCTCACCAGCAGTCAGACATCAGCCTTGACACCTGTCTTTCCCTGGTCTATCCTATTGGGCATAATTGTCACCTCTGCTGACACACAGTAGAGGCAGGGAAAGCATGAAGAAATGATGACTGGATAGTCAGCCTTGTCTTTTGTTCCTCACATGGGCTGGGCATCCAGGAGGCATATGGAAGATGTGTTGAGCAATGGGTCTTTTGTCTCCTCCAGAAACTTCCCAGGCCCCTATTCAGCAAAACGCCTTTCCAGATTCTCAACATGTAGCTCTAGGGCCCCTCTAGGTCTAGTTGGCACGTGAGGCTGCATCCTATGGGACTAGCCTCAGTGGCGGTGGGATGGCTCCTCAGGGCCAACATATAGCGCTTCTTGGTACCAGTTTTCTGTACCTTAAGGTGCACAAGAACACTTCAAGCCTGCTTCCTGTGGCTGCTCAGGGCTGGGGCATTGCCTAGAGCCCAGACAGGGACCAGAAACACGGGACAGGCACTCACAAAGGAGGTCCCCTTATCTCAGTATTAAGGCTCATGGTTTACTCTGTTCTTGCCCCACAAACTCCACCACCTGGTGGTGACTTCGGTAGACTCCAGCTTGGATGGGGGGCATTATTTGCCCCCACGGCCTGGGAAGCTGAGAGGAGGCAGGAAGGGGCCTGGAGCTCTAGTCACACAACCCCCAAACTTTAGGCGGGACTTAGTCGGACTCATCTCTTGTTGTCTCTTGCCCCCTAGTGCATAGTAGTAGCACTGCAGCTCTCCTGTGGCCTCTCTGGGGACAAAGTCACATTCCCTGAGCACCTATATTGGGTGAGACTCTGGGTGAGACAGAATCCTATTCTCAAGATTTTAATCCAGGCCTTGATCAGCCCCCTTTATGTCTCCTGTCTCTACTCTCCAAGTGTCCTCAGAGCCATGACCCATCATATCATCACCCCTGTCCCTTCTTGCCTCCTTTCACAAGTGACTGACAAATTCCCAACCTTGGATGAACCCAACGATTTGTGCTTTGTGTGCCTACACTTAAGCATCTCTGTGTTGCTAGAAAGAATCTTGCACGGCCTTAGAGATTTATGATCTTCAACCTCACCTGGACACACCTCACTGCACAGGAGGACCTCTGTGTTTTGTGTTTTTCTCACAATGGTTATTTGTTCTCTCCTCCGACCCCCCATATCTTCCTACGATCCTCCTGCTCATCTTATCCATATTCAATTTAGAAATTACAATATATGGAATGGAAACTCCCTCATCATACCATCGGCAAACATATTCACCTGCCTTCCTCTATAACCAACCTTTGCTCCTTTCCTCAAGCTAAAACAGTTGATGCCTCCCTTCTCTTTTCTAAGACCTTCTCTGCACTCTAGATCCCATCTTCTCCCACTGGTCCCTCTGTCCAGCATCACTGAGTTCTCTCTCTCTACTCGACCAGTTTCCTGCTGTCATTGTTCCCAATTAAAAAAAAAAAAAAAAGCCCTCATCTCTTGACTCCATCTCCTTCTTTCCACCACATTTTTCTGCTTCCTTTCAAAGCACTTGTCTGTAGGTACTGTCTGTAATTCCTCTCTCTTCCCAGTGGAGTCATCAACCCACTTGGACCCAACCTCAGCTACGACCAGTCCACTGAAATAGCTCTAACTATGGTCACCTATGAACTCTGTGTTGTCAAGTTCACGCTTCACTTCTCTGTCCTAGTGTTAGTCTAGCTCTTGGAACTGTTGATTCACTGGACATTGTTTCCTGTAAATACTCCCTTCTCTAAGATTATAGGACACCTCCCTTCTGTTTTCTTGTCTGCTTTCTTTGCTGATTCTTGTTCCTGACTCCTAAAGTTGGGTCTTGGAATTTTCTGTATCTCTTTCATGCCCTAGGTGATCACAACCAATCCCTTAACTTTGAATCACATGCACGCACGCACACACACACACACACACACACACCACACTTCTTTCTTTTTTTTTTTACTTTTTATTTTGTATTGGGGTACAGCCAACTAACAATGCTGTGACAGTTTCAGGTGGACAGCAAGGGAATTGAGCCATGGACATACACATACATATACATGTATCCATTCTCTCCCACATCCCCCTCCAATCCAGGCTGGCATGTAACATTGAGCAGAGTTCCCTGCACTGTATAGTAGGTCCGTGTTGACTATCCATTTTAAAGATAGTGGCCACACCACATTTCTTACTGAACCAGAGACGCATGTGCAACTTTCCACTTTATACCCCAACATTTTGGTACCCACTTGGCATTTCAAATCTAATATGTTCAAAACCAAACTTTTGATACCTCTGCAAACCTGCTTGCCCTATAGTCTTCTCCTTTTTAGTAGATGGAGCTTCTTGTCCACCTAGTTCTCTAAAGCAGGAATCTCCTATTATAGGCTGAGTTGTGTCCTCCATACATTCATATAGTGGAGTTCTGACACTCAGGACCTCAGGATGGGGCTTTCTTTGGAAATAGGGTCATCGCAGATGTAACAAGTGAAGATGAGGTCATCCTGGAGCAGGGTGGTCCCTCACTCACCATGACTGGTGTCCTGATACAAAGGGGAAAAGTGGACACAGACAGAGAGAGAGAGAGAACCCCTGTGAAGATGAAGACAGAGCTGAGGTGATGCTTGCCAGCCAGAAAGGTGGCAGTCTTAATTCCTCTCTCTTCCCAGTGGAGTCATCAACCCACTTGGACCCAACCTCAGCTACGACCAGTCCACTGAAATAGCTCTAACTATGGTCACCTATGAACTCTGTGTTGTCAAGTTCACGCTTCACTTCTCTGTCCTAGTGTTAGTCTAGCTCTTGGAACTGTTGATTCACTGGACATTGTTTCCTGTAAATACTCCCTTCTCTAAGATTATAGGACACCTCCCTTCTGTTTTCTTGTCTGCTTTCTTTGCTGATTCTTGTTCCTGACTCCTAAAGTTGGGTCTTGGAATTTTCTGTATCTCTTTCATGCCCTAGGTGATCACAACCAATCCCTTAACTTTGAATCACATGCACGCACGCACACACACACACACACACCACACTTCTTTCTTTTTTTTTTTACTTTTTATTTTGTATTGGGGTACAGCCAACTAACAATGCTGTGACAGTTTCAGGTGGACAGCAAGGGAATTGAGCCATGGACATACACATACATATACATGTATCCATTCTCTCCCACATCCCCCTCCAATCCAGGCTGGCATGTAACATTGAGCAGAGTTCCCTGCACTGTATAGTAGGTCCGTGTTGACTATCCATTTTAAAGATAGCAGCCACACCACATTTCTTACTGAACCAGAGACGCATGTGCAACTTTCCACTTTATACCCCAACATTTTGGTACCCACTTGGCATTTCAAATCTAATATGTTCAAAACCAAACTTTTGATACCTCTGCAAACCTGCTTGCCCTATAGTCTTCTCCTTTTTAGTAGATGGAGCTTCTTGTCCACCTAGTTCTCTAAAGCAGGAATCTCCTATTATAGGCTGAGTTGTGTCCTCCATACATTCATATAGTGGAGTTCTGACACTCAGGACCTCAGGATGGGGCTTTCTTTGGAAATAGGGTCATCGCAGATGTAACAAGTGAAGATGAGGTCATCCTGGAGCAGGGTGGTCCCTCACTCACCATGACTGGTGTCCTGATACAAAGGGGAAAAGTGGACACAGACAGAGAGAGAGAGAGAGAACCCCGTGTGAAGATGAAGACAGAGCTGAGGTGATGCTTCTGCCAGCCAAGGAACACCCAAGGTGGCCAGTAAACCACTGGGAGAGAGGCCTGGGAGGAACCAACCCTGCCCACGCCTTGATCTTGGACTTCTAGCCTGCACAGTAATTAGACAATACATTTCTTACTTAAACCATTGTTGTGGACTTAATTATGCCCACCCTCCAAATTCATCCATTGCAGCCCTAACCCAGAATGGGGCTATATTTGGCGATGAGGTCTTTAGGGAAGTAATTAAGGTTGTATGAGGTTATAAGGGCGGGGAACTAATCCAATAAGACTAGTGTCCATAGAGGAAGAGGAAAGAACACCAGAGACTCCTCTCTCACTCACTCATGCAGAAGAAAGGCCATGTGAAGACACAGTGAAACGGTTGGCATTTGCAAGTAAGGAAGAGTGCTCTCACCAAGAACCACATTTGCCAGCACTCTGACCTTGGAACTCCCAACCTCCACACTTATGAGAATATTTATGTCTATTGTTTACGTCCACCTAACCTGTGGTGTTTGTTATGATGGGCCCACAGGACTAAGACAGCCACCCAGTTTGGGATCAGCCTTAACTACTTCCTTTTCCTAAACTCTTAAAATCCACTCAATAGCCACATCTTGTTGACTCAGCCTCCACAATGTATCTGGAATCCATCTATGGCTCGTCACGTGCCAGTTCCCAACCGTGTCTCTCTTTACCGTTCTCCTTATATCCATTCTTGCTCCTCACCATCCATTCCCTACACAGCTTCCAGAGCAGACTTTATAGAAGAGCAAACTGATCATGTCATTTGCTTGCTTCAAACCTCCAAAACCTTATGTTGCACTTAGAGGGACTGAGTGCCCCTTGTGAAGTCCTCTAGGGCCCCTGACGTTCTTTGAACTCATTCCTGTCTCTGTCCCTAACCCTTGCTCGTCATATGCCCGACCATGCCAGCTTTCCTTATGGCTGTTGAACATCAAAAGCATTTGTGCTTTGGGCTTTTGTACTTGCTATTGCTTCTGCCAGAAGTGCTTCTACCTTTAACAGCCCCTTCCACGGCTGACTCCATCTTCTCCTTTAGGTCTCTGTTTAAATATCTCCTCCTCAAAGTGGAAGTTGCAGCTGTGGGTGGGATCTTCTTTCATTATTATTTCTAGCTGATTATTGCTGATTAATAAAAAGGTTAGGTTTTGATGGTGAAATTGTATTGCATCCATCTTCCTTGATATAAAATCTCTTGATCATTTTTAGCTTTATAAGTAAGCGGTCATATAATTTGCTATCAATGATACACTTTTGCAATGTATCCTTTTCAGTATCTATGCCTCTTGTTTCTTATTCTAATTTTGCTATATTATTTTTTAACTATTTAACAAACTTTATTTATTTATTTTGGCTATTCTGGGTTTTCACTGCTGCCACAGGCTTTTCTCTCATTGCAGGTAGTGGGGACTCCTCTCTTGTGGCGGTGAGCAGGCTTCTTGTTGCGGTGACTTCTCTTATTGGGGAACTCAGCCTCCCCAGCATGAAGCACATAGGCTTCAGTAGTTATGGCACATGGGCTCAGTAGTTGTGGCTCTGAGGTTCTAGAGCACAGGTTCAATAGTTGTGGCTCACAGACTTAGTTGCTCCACAGAAGGTGGGATCTTCCTGAATCAGGGATTGAACCTGTGTCTCCTGTATTGGCAGGTGAACTCTTAACCACTGGGCTACCAGGGAAGCCCCTCTAATCTTGCTATATTATTTTAACCAAATACTTTCCCTTCTCATAGATGCTGATAACAGCACAATTTATCTCCATGTTAGTTATGTATTATTTTGTTGAATAAATTTGTGCATTAATAGATTAAGCATATTGAATAAATAGCACAGAACCTCAGGGCAGGCTTATACTGGATCTCAGCTCCAAATGACTGTCACCAGTTGGAGAAGGGGGTCTGGTGGACATTACAGGAAGAGGAAACCTCCACAGCAAAGGCCTGGGAGATTTCTTTTTTCCTCCAACTATATCGTCATAAAAACGTAAGAAAAAATGTATAAAACGTCTTTCTGATCCTTGGATGGATGAGATTTTCTATATTTAAAAGAAATGGAAAGAACCACAACGGAAAAAACAAGAAGGTAAGCATTAATAAAAGGCAAGTGAGACTGTAGATATGTACAAGGGCGTAAGTTCATCAACAAGGAAAAAAAGTAAGGTTGCAGCAAAAAAATGCAAACATGCAGAAAATTCACAGAAAAGGAGAATGGTAGACGACAGTCGAAATATTGAGCATATGATAAAAATACAAACTAAAGCAATGAGGGGGCTGCAAGAGTCAGACATGACTTAGCGACTAACCACTGTGACCACAAAGCAATGGAATATTTTAATAAACATTGTAAATAAAATTAAACCACCATACTTTTGCCAGCAAAAGTGAGGTGAATACTTCTACACACTGGGATTTAGACTAACCTTGTTGTATAGCAACTCAGTTCTCAGAATCAGACGTTCATATTTTTTAGCCAATGGTTTTACAACTCTGCATGTTTGCTAAGTCACTTCAGTCATGTGCAATTTTTTTTACCCCCCCCGGGCCTGGTTTGGAAAATGGTTGCCCCCCGCCCCCCAAAGGCCCCCTCTGTCCATGGGATTCTCCACAGAGAATCCCCCAATACTGGGTGGGTGAAAGCCCAGGTTCAATAGTTGTGGCTCACAGACTTAGTTGCTCCACAGAAGGTGGGATCTTCCTGAATCAGGGATTGAACCTGTGTCTCCTGTATTGGCAGGTGAACTCTTAACCACTGGGCTACCAGGGAAGCCCCTCTAATCTTGCTATATTATTTTAACCAAATACTTTCCCTTCTCATAGATGCTGATAACAGCACAATTTATCTCCATGTTAGTTATGTATTATTTTGTTGAATAAATTTGTGCATTAATAGATTAAGCATATTGAATAAATAGCACAGAACCTCAGGGCAGGCTTATACTGGATCTCAGCTCCAAATGACTGTCACCAGTTGGAGAAGGGGGTCTGGTGGACATTACAGGAAGAGGAAACCTCCACAGCAAAGGCCTGGGAGATTTCTTTTTTCCTCCAACTATATCGTCATAAAAACGTAAGAAAAAATGTATAAAACGTCTTTCTGATCCTTGGATGGATGAGATTTTCTATATTTAAAAGAAATGGAAAGAACCACAACGGAAAAAACAAGAAGGTAAGCATTAATAAAAGGCAAGTGAGACTGTAGATATGTACAAGGGCGTAAGTTCATCAACAAGGAAAAAAAGTAAGGTTGCAGCAAAAAAATGCAAACATGCAGAAAATTCACAGAAAAGGAGAATGGTAGACGACAGTCGAAATATTGAGCATATGATAAAAATACAAACTAAAGCAATGAGGGGGCTGCAAGAGTCAGACATGACTTAGCGACTAACCACTGTGACCACAAAGCAATGGAATATTTTAATAAACATTGTAAATAAAATTAAACCACCATACTTTTGCCAGCAAAAGTGAGGTGAATACTTCTACACACTGGGATTTAGACTAACCTTGTTGTATAGCAACTCAGTTCTCAGAATCAGACGTTCATATTTTTTAGCCAATGGTTTTACAACTCTGCATGTTTGCTAAGTCACTTCAGTCATGTGCAATTCTTTACAGTCCTGTGGACTGTTGCCTGCCAGGCTCCTCTGTCCATGGGATTCTCCACAGAGAATACTGGGGTGGGTTGCCATGCCCTCCTCCAGGGGACCTTCCCAACCCAGGGATCAAACCCGGGTCTCCTGCAGCTTCTTCACTTCAGGCAGATTCTTTACCACTGAGCCACCAGGGAAGCTGATTTTACAGCTAGGGACCCACAATTCTTTTTTCTTCTTTTGGCCATGCCTCAAGGCCTGTGTGATCTCAATTCCCCAACCAGGGACTGAACCTGGGTCATGGCAGTGAAAGCCCAGAATCCTAACCACTAGGCCACTAGGGAACTCCCCACGAAGCTACTTTTAAGAAACAGATCTGTATTCTCATTTACAAGAGGATGTGGTGACAAAAAGACCCTTAAAGACAGACGCTGAGTAGAATCTGCCTTTAATCCACACCGTCCCTGGTTCACAAGAGGCACTCCGTGGTTATATATTGGGCTGAAATAAGCTGCAAAATAAATAAAAGTCTAAAAAAGAATAATTCGACTCCTCCGTCCGTGTTAGCTGCCTCCTACTCATACGAACATTCACCAAAATTTAGCTGCTAGAAGTGTTGCCCAACTAATTTGAGCATGGATGAACCAGGAAAGACCAGTAGATTTGAAAGACCAACTGCAATACTAGATTCATAGCAGATGCTGGACAGTCTTGGTCGCTTACTCTTCTTCCTGCTCATGGGGAAAAAAAAAAGATGCCTATTTATTTTTTTAAAAGATATTCATTTGTAGCATCATTTATAGTAATGAAAGTTAGAAACCATCTAAGCCTCCAACTCACTGAGGAGTGGTTGGGTACATTTTGAAACCTCCATACAATGCAACTCTTTGTATTCATTAAAAGATACAGCAAATCAACACGTTATTTTAAGAAGCATTTTTAGCAAGACAGATGGATACAAGATAATTTTACAAAAATCATTGCTTTCTTATAAATCAACAATAACTAGCCAGAAAAAACATCCTGTTCACAATTGCAATAAAGATATACTTTATATATTATGCAACATGTTAACATATAATATATCATGTATAATATATATTATTTTCTTTATGTAATACTGTACAGCATACGTAAATGTTGTTGTTGTTCAGTCCCTAAGTTGTATCCAACTCTTTGTGACCCCATAGACTGTGTGTAGCGCTCCAGGTTTCCCTGGCCTTTACTATCTCCCAGAGTTTGCCCAAATTCATATTCATTGAGTCGATGGTGCCATAAAACCATCTCCTCCTCTGACGCCCTCTTCTCCTTCCGCCTTCAGTCTCTCCTGGCGTCAGGGTCTTTTCCAACAAATCGGCTCTTCTCATCAGGCCATCAAATTTGGTATTGGAACTTCAGCATCAGTTCTTCCAGTGAATATTGGGGGTTGATTTCCTTTAGGACTGACTGATTTGCTCTTCCTGCAGTCCAAGGCACTCTCAACAGTCTTCTCCAGAACCATAGTTCAAAGGCATCAATTCTTTGGTACTCAGCCTTCTCTTACAGTCCACCTCTCACATCCACACATGACACCTCTCAAAACCATAGCACTGATTATATGGACCTTTGTCAGCAAAGGGAGGCCTCTGCTTTTTATTATGCTACCTAGGTTTGTCATAGCTTTGTCATGTTAACCTATATGCTACATATTTATATACACACACTACACATAAAATATGTAAACATATGTAGGACCTATAAGAACAAAACTCAAAAACCTTAGTGAGAAACATCACATAAGATTTAGGAAATTTAAAAAATGTACCAGGACTTCCCAGGTGGTCCAGAGGTTAAGAATCTGCCTGCCAATGCTGGAGGCACAGGTTCGATCCATGGTATGGGGCAAAGAGATCCTTGTGCCACAACTACTGAAGTCTGGGTGCCTAGAGCCTTTGCTCCACAATAAGAGAGGCCACCACAATAAGAAGCCACCCAACACAACCATAGAGTAGCCCCCACTCACTGCAACTAGACAAAGCCCAAGTGTAGCAATGAAGCCCCAGGGCAGCCAAAAATAAATAAATAAATAAAATGATTATAGACATATATAAAGAAATACCATGAGCTTGATTGAAAAGATTTACTTTGTAAAGGTATCTTAATTCTCCAGATTTCATGCACTTGCAACCATGATATCAATGCTATTATTTTTCTTTTGTAACTTTATGAAACTACTCCAGAATTTTGAGGAAGAGTAAGTCACTAATAATGAATGTATGGGTGGAGAGAAGTAGACACTATTGAGGGCGAAGGGTAAGTACCACTGGCGCTTGCCCCGCCCCAGGCATGTTAGAGCCACACTGGTCTTAACTGTGCGGCGGGTATGAGGGGATGGACTGGACCAGAAACAGAGCTGAGAATACATGATAGAGACACGGCAGGACTGGCGCCTCAACCGGTGGGGCATAGCTGTGGCTTCAGCGCTGCTTTAGAGACGAGTCTTCAGGACGGTCCCTGGCCAGTAAGGGTAGGCAGTGATTCTTGAAAGCTGAGAGAATCTTAATTGTCCACATCAAATATATGCTGGGGAGGGGCGGTCGATACAGATTTCAGAGGGGCTCAATTCCCCTTGGTGTTCTTCAGCCACTAAATTGTACCTGACTCGGCGACGCCATGGACTGCTCCTCTGTCCTCAACTACCTCCCAGAGTCTGCTCAACTCCATGTCCACTAGCCACCCTTTCTCGCCAGTCCGGGTGGAGAAATGATGATGTTTCACAAGCAGATTAAACAATTAGAAACATGCAGCTAATCCCAAGGTTAAGTATTAAACCAAATTCAATTCTGAACAGATTAAAAATTTACACATTCACTAATGAAAACATACAGATAGTGACAAGAGTCATTTATTCTGAAATTTTGAAGGTGGAAAAAGCCTTTGCAAGCATGAAAGCAAAACAAGAACATGGTCACATGCCAAGAACATGTGTACCAGTGAGGCCACAACAGTGCTGTTGACAATGGAAAGAAAGCAGTCGAAATTGGAACCAGAAAAAAGTGGGAAATAAGGAAGCATTTATTCAGTTATACTCTGTCTCATGCTGACCCAATGGGTCATGAGATTTTGTTAAGGGGAAAAAGTAGTGGAAGAAAGCTTACAGAGGAATAAGTCCCAATTACTAAAATGATTCTCACCAGGTGATGAGATTACGGGTAATCTTTTTCTTTTTATTGGCCACTTCTATTGATCTTTCATTCACTTTTTTAAAAATTTTTTGGCCTGTGTGAGCCTCCCATTGCTGTGACCTCGGGGCGCATGTGCTCCAGAGCTCCAGCTCAGTAGCTGGACACACCGGTCCAGCCGCTCTGCGGCACGCGGGATCTTCCCAGGCCAGGGATCGAACCGGCGCCCCTTGCACTGCAAGGTGGTGTCTTTACCCACTGGACCAGCAGGGAAGCCCTACGGGTAATTTTTAACTTCCTATTTTATACACATATGCTTTTTCTCAATGTTTTTATATTTTGCATACTATGACCTTTATAATCAGATAAACTATTTTTAAATTAACAAAAATATTTACAGCACATAAACTGATGTAAAATTGAATTTATAGATTGAAAAACAGGAAAGCAATAAATACAAATTTTAATAATAAATAGCTTTCTCTATCTGGTGGAACTGCAAGTGGTTCTTTCTAAAATTGCCCAATGGAAACATAATATTTTCATAGTCAGAACTGCGAAAAATATGTACAGTTCCTGGGCTAGATGGTAGGAAATGAGAAGAGCTGAGACGACAGAGAGGATCTGGTTCAGGAGGCAGGCAGACCACCAGGAAACATGTAAAAAAGACTGCTCCTCTGTCCTCAACTACCTCCCAGAGTCTGCTCAACTCCATGTCCACTAGCCACCCTTTCTCGCCAGTCCGGTGGAGAAATGATGTTTCACAAGCAGATTAAACAATTAGAAACATCAGCTAATCCCAAGGTTAAGTATTAAACCAAATTCAATTCTGAACAGATTAAAAATTTACACATTCACTAATGAAAACATACAGATAGTGACAAGAGTCATTTATTCTGAAATTTTGAAGGTGGAAAAAGCCTTTGCAAGCATGAAAGCAAAACAAGAACATGGTCACATGCCAAGAACATGTGTACCAGTGAGGCCACAACAGTGCTGTTGACAATGGAAAGAAAGCAGTCGAAATTGGAACCAGAAAAAAGTGGGAAATAAGGAAGCATTTATTCAGTTATACTCTGTCTCATGCTGACCCAATGGGTCATGAGATTTTGTTAAGGGGAAAAAGTAGTGGAAGAAAGCTTACAGAGGAATAAGTCCCAATTACTAAAATGATTCTCACCAGGTGATGAGATTACGGGTAATCTTTTTCTTTTTATTGGCCACTTCTATTGATCTTTCATTCACTTTTTTAAAAATTTTTTGGCCTGTGTGAGCCTCCCATTGCTGTGACCTCGGGGCGCATGTGCTCCAGAGCTCCAGCTCAGTAGCTGGACACACCGGTCCAGCCGCTCTGCGGCACGCGGGATCTTCCCAGGCCAGGGATCGAACCGGCGCCCCTTGCACTGCAAGGTGGTGTCTTTACCCACTGGACCAGCAGGGAAGCCCTACGGGTAATTTTTAACTTCCTATTTTATACACATATGCTTTTTCTCAATGTTTTTATATTTTGCATACTATGACCTTTATAATCAGATAAACTATTTTTAAATTAACAAAAATATTTACAGCACATAAACTGATGTAAAATTGAATTTATAGATTGAAAAACAGGAAAGCAATAAATACAAATTTTAATAATAAATAGCTTTCTCTATCTGGTGGAACTGCAAGTGGTTCTTTCTAAAATTGCCCAATGGAAACATAATATTTTCATAGTCAGAACTGCGAAAAATATGTACAGTTCCTGGGCTAGATGGTAGGAAATGAGAAGAGCTGAGACGACAGAGAGGATCTGGTTCAGGAGGCAGGCAGACCACCAGGAAATATGAATGAACCAAGAAAGCAGCAGATCGGCAGACGATCTGAAGGCAAGAAACCAGGCGTTGGGAAGTAACCCAGAGTGGGGAGAGGCAGCCTCCTCTGAACTCACTTTCTCCCACTCGTCCGCACTGAGCTCCTGTCGCTGCCTCATGGCGCTAGTCCATGAGAATTGGGCAGCCAGTCCAGAGGTGAGATGCTCTGTTTGGAGGAGCCAAGCAGTTGTATAGCTTAAAGCCATGCTCTGCGTTTTAGGGGGGGGGCCATGGTGGAAGGTTCCGCCCCTCACCAGAACCAGGAAAATAGATGAAAGACTCTTTTACCTTCTAGGAACCAATGGCTACTGGGGACCAGGTGGGGAAGTGGTGCCAGGTCAGTAAATCAAGTGTGATCAGTGAGATGAACTACGCTTCCTGAGCAGCAGTACAAACTTGCTTTAGTGCCTGCAGGCTTTTTAAATTGATTTAGTTTCACTAGAGGTTAGTTGCTTTATACTGCTGTGTCAGTTTCTGCCACACAGAAAAGTCAGTCAGCTATATGTATACATGCACATGCGTGCTCAGTCACTTCAGTCGTGTCCGGCTCCGTGCGACCCTGTGTTCTGCAGCCCGCCAGTCTCCTCTGTCCATGCGATTCTCCAGGCAAGAAGACTGGAGTGGGGTGCCATGTCCTCCTCCAGGGCATCTTCCCAACCCAGGGATGGAACCCTGTCTCTTAGTCTCCTGCATTGGCAAGCAGGTTCTAAGCACCACCTGGGGAGCTCCTATACATATACACATATCCCCCTTTTTTGAAATTTCCTTCCCATTCAGGTCACTGCAGAACAACCCGAGTAGAGTTTTTTAACATAATAGCTTGCTATCCCAGTCTGATGTAAAATTGAATTTATAGATTGAAAAACAGGAAAGCAATAAATACAAATTTTAATAATAAATAGCTTTCTCTATCTGGTGGAACTGCAAGTGGTTCTTTCTAAAATTGCCCAATGGAAACATAATATTTTCATAGTCAGAACTGCGAAAAATATGTACAGTTCCTGGGCTAGATGGTAGGAAATGAGAAGAGCTGAGACGACAGAGAGGATCTGGTTCAGGAGGCAGGCAGACCACCAGGAAATATGAATGAACCAAGAAAGCAGCAGATCGGCAGACGATCTGAAGGCAAGAAACCAGGCGTTGGGAAGTAACCCAGAGTGGGGAGAGGCAGCCTCCTCTGAACTCACTTTCTCCCACTCGTCCGCACTGAGCTCCTGTCGCTGCCTCATGGCGCTAGTCCATGAGAATTGGGCAGCCAGTCCAGAGGTGAGATGCTCTGTTTGGAGGAGCCAAGCAGTTGTATAGCTTAAAGCCATGCTCTGCGTTTTAGGGGGGGGGCCATGGTGGAAGGTTCCGCCCCTCACCAGAACCAGGAAAATAGATGAAAGACTCTTTTACCTTCTAGGAACCAATGGCTACTGGGGACCAGGTGGGGAAGTGGTGCCAGGTCAGTAAATCAAGTGTGATCAGTGAGATGAACTACGCTTCCTGAGCAGCAGTACAAACTTGCTTTAGTGCCTGCAGGCTTTTTAAATTGATTTAGTTTCACTAGAGGTTAGTTGCTTTATACTGCTGTGTCAGTTTCTGCCACACAGAAAAGTCAGTCAGCTATATGTATACATGCACATGCGTGCTCAGTCACTTCAGTCGTGTCCGGCTCCGTGCGACCCTGTGTTCTGCAGCCCGCCAGTCTCCTCTGTCCATGCGATTCTCCAGGCAAGAAGACTGGAGTGGGGTGCCATGTCCTCCTCCAGGGCATCTTCCCAACCCAGGGATGGAACCCCTGTCTCTTAGTCTCCTGCATTGGCAAGCAGGTTCTAAGCACCACCTGGGGAGCTCCTATACATATACACATATCCCCCTTTTTTGAAATTTCCTTCCCATTCAGGTCACTGCAGAACACTGAGTAGAGTTCCTTGTGCTGTACAGTCAGTTCTCATTAGTTACCTATTTTAAACATAATAGTGTCTCTGCCTCAATCCCAGTCTCCCAAATCAACCCACTCTCTCCCATGGTGGCCCGACATCTGTTCTCAACGTCTGTGTCTCTGTTTCTGCTTTGCAAATAAGATCATCTATACCACGTTTCTGGATTTCGCATAAGAATAAGTAAACAGTGTTTCTTTTTTTTTTTTTTTCCTTTTTGACTTATTTTATTCTCCATGACAGTCTCTAATTCTATCCACATCTCTGCAAATTACACAGTTTTGTTCAGTTTAATGGCTGAGGATTATTCTGTTCTATATTTGTACCACATCTTTCTCCATTCCTGCGTCGATGGACACTTGGGTTGCATCCATGCTCTGGCTGTTGTAAATAGTGCTGCAGTGAGTACGGGTGCATATATCGTTTTTGAATTATGATTTTCTCTGGGAATATTCCCAGGAATGGGATTGCTAGGTCGTATGGTATTTCTGTTTTTATATTTTTAAGGAACCTCTTTAAAGAACCTACTATGTTCTCCACAGTAGTTGTATCAATTTATATTCCCACCAACAGTGTAAGAGGATTCCCTTTTCTCCACATCCTTTCCAGCACTTAGTGCTTGTAGATTTTGGTTTTGGTGATGGCTATTCTGACCATCAGTGTGAGGTGATACTTCATTGTAGTTTTGATATGCATTTCTCTAATAATTAGTCATGCTGAGCACCTTTTCATGTTTCTGCCACACAGAAAAGTCAGTCAGCTATATGTATACATGCACATGCGTGCTCAGTCACTTCAGTCGTGTCCGGCTCCGTGCGACCCTGTGTTCTGCAGCCCGCCAGTCTCCTCTGTCCATGCGATTCTCCAGGCAAGAAGACTGGAGTGGGGTGCCATGTCCTCCTCCAGGGCATCTTCCCAACCCAGGGATGGAACCCTGTCTCTTAGTCTCCTGCATTGGCAAGCAGGTTCTAAGCACCACCTGGGGAGCTCCTATACATATACACATATCCCCCTTTTTTGAAATTTCCTTCCCATTCAGGTCACTGCAGAACACTGAGTAGAGTTCCTTGTGCTGTACAGTCAGTTCTCATTAGTTACCTATTTTAAACATAATAGTGTCTCTGCCTCAATCCCAGTCTCCCAAATCAACCCACTCTCTCCCATGGTGGCCCGACATCTGTTCTCAACGTCTGTGTCTCTGTTTCTGCTTTGCAAATAAGATCATCTATACCACGTTTCTGGATTTCGCATAAGAATAAGTAAACAGTGTTTCTTTTTTTTTTTTTTTCCTTTTTGACTTATTTTATTCTCCATGACAGTCTCTAATTCTATCCACATCTCTGCAAATTACACAGTTTTGTTCAGTTTAATGGCTGAGGATTATTCTGTTCTATATTTGTACCACATCTTTCTCCATTCCTGCGTCGATGGACACTTGGGTTGCATCCATGCTCTGGCTGTTGTAAATAGTGCTGCAGTGAGTACGGGTGCATATATCGTTTTTGAATTATGATTTTCTCTGGGAATATTCCCAGGAATGGGATTGCTAGGTCGTATGGTATTTCTGTTTTTATATTTTTAAGGAACCTCTTTAAAGAACCTACTATGTTCTCCACAGTAGTTGTATCAATTTATATTCCCACCAACAGTGTAAGAGGATTCCCTTTTCTCCACATCCTTTCCAGCACTTAGTGCTTGTAGATTTTGGTTTTGGTGATGGCTATTCTGACCATCAGTGTGAGGTGATACTTCATTGTAGTTTTGATATGCATTTCTCTAATAATTAGTCATGCTGAGCACCTTTTCATGTCTTTGGCCATCTTTATTTCTTCTTTGGAGAAATGTCTATTAGGTCTTCTGCCCATTTATAAATTTATATATATATGTGTGTGTGTGTGTGTGTGTGTGTGTGTGTGTGTGTGTATTGAGCTGTATGAGCTCTTCGCATATTTTGAAGATTAATCCTTTATTAGTGGTTTCATTTGCAGATATTTTCTCCCAGTCTGAGGTTTTGGTTTTTTTTTTTTTTTTGTCTTATTTATTGTTTCCTTTGCTCCGCAAAAGCTTTTCAGCTTTGTTAGGTCTCATTTATTTATTTTTGTTATTATTTTCATTACTCTAGGAGGTGGTCAAAGAGGATCTTGCTGTGATTTATGTCAAAAGTCTTCCGCCTATGTTTTCCTCTAAGAGTTTTATGGTGTCTGGCCTTACATGTAAGTCTCTAATCCATTTTCAGTTTATTTGTGTGTGTGGTGTTAGGAATAGTTCTAATTCCACTCTTTTGCATGTAGCCAGCCAGCTTCACCAGCACCACTTATTGAAGAGACTCTCCTTTTTTCCTTGATGAGTCTGGCTGAATGGTTTATCAATTTTGTTCATCTTCCCAAAGATTCAGCTTTTAGTTCCATTGATCTTTGCTATTATTTTCTTCATTTCTATTTCATTTATATCTGCTCTGATCTTTACTTTACAATTTCTTTCCTTCTACTGACTTTGTTTTGTTGTTATTCTATCTCTAGTCGCTTTAAGTGTAAGATTTTATTGTTTATTTGAGATTTTTCTTATTTCTTTAAGTAGGATTGTATTGCTCTAAACTTTCCTCTTAGAATTGCTTTTGCTGCATTCCATAGGTTTTGGGTCATCATGTTTTTCTTGCCATTTTTTCATTTTTTTTCTGGTTTCCTCAATGATCTCTGGGTTATTTAGTAGCATATTGTTTAGACACCACGTGTCTGTGCTTTTTGAGGTTCTTTTTTCTGTAATTGATTTCTAATCTCATAGTGCTATGGTTAGAAGAGATGCTTGATATGATTTAAATTTCTTAAATTTGTTGAGATTGATTTGTGATCCAAAATGTGATCTATTGTGGAGAATATTCTATGTACATTTGAGAAGAAAGTGTATTCTGCTGCTTTCAAACGGAATGCCCTATAAATATCAACTAATTTACCTGATCTAATGTGCAATTTAATTTGTGTTTACTTCTTAATTTTCTGCCTGGATTATCTGTCCATTAGTATAAGTGGGCTGTTAAGTTCCCCCACTATTATTGTACTGCTGTTGATTTTCCCTTTTATGACTGTTAGCATTTGCCTTATGTTTTGAGGTGCTCCTATCTTTGGTGCACACATATTTACAATTGTTTTATCTTCTTGAATTGATCCCTTGGTCACTATAGAGAGTCCTTTCTTATCTCTTGCAGTAGTCTTTAAAGTCTGTTTTATCTAATATGAGTATTGCTAGTCCAGCTTTCTTCTGATTTCCATTTGCAAAGAATATATTTTTCCATTCTCTCACTTTCATTCTGTGTGTGTTACTAGGTCTAAAGTGAGTCTCTTATAGACAGCACGTACATGGGTCTCATTTTTGTATTCATTCAGCCAGTCTCTGTCTTTTGTTTGGAGCATTTCATCTATTTACATTGAAGGTAATTGTCAGTATGTGTGTCCCTGTTGTCTTTTCTTAATTGTTTTGGGTTTGGTTTTGTAGGTCTTTTTCTTCTCTTCTGTTTTCCACCTACAGAAGTTCCTTTAGCATTTATTGTAAAGCTGGTTTGGCAGTGCTTAGTTCTCTTACCTACTCTTCTCAGATGTCCATCGTCTTCTGCTAATATTCAGAAGGTGCTCTGTGAGAACTGTTCCATTTGTAGATGTATTCTTAATGTACTTGTGAGGAGAGACAAATTCCATATTGTCCTATTCTACCATCTTGACTCCTCTCTCCCTGCAGGCTTAAAAAATCATTATTTAAAGAAAGGCCACCTTGCCAACATGCCTGATGTTTCAGATGCTGTGTGGGAAAAGAGTAACATCCACAAGTCTCAGTCAAAAAATCATTCAGGAGTGTTGGCCTCGGAATCAAATTTGCTTAAATTAGTTTTACTTGTATTTTTCTTTATTATTTGTAAATACCTGAAAGATCTATCTGAAAAATCATCATCTGATGAAGTTTAATAGAGCTATTTGAATAAGTATAAAAAAATTGTATGTGCTAAGAAAGCATTGTATTATGTCTTTTTTTCTTAATTTTTAAAAATTTATTTATCTTTTTTTTTTTTTTTGGTGGGTGGGGTGGGGAGGGAGGGGAGATGGTGGGTTACTTCTATTGCTCTTTCATTTTCTATTTTCATCCGTCTTTGTTCTTGGCCCTGTGGGCCTCCCATCGCGGTGGCCACTGTCGTCGCAGAGCACTGGCTCTGGGACGCGCCAGAGCTCCGGTTTGACACATGCGGTGTTTAAAGTCTTGTTTTTAGTCTAACTTTTTTGTTTTATCTTCTTGAATTGATCCCTTGGTCACTATAGAGAGTCCTTTCTTATCTCTTGCAGTAGTCTTTAAAGTCTGTTTTATCTAATATGAGTATTGCTAGTCCAGCTTTCTTCTGATTTCCATTTGCAAAGAATATATTTTTCCATTCTCTCACTTTCATTCTGTGTGTGTTACTAGGTCTAAAGTGAGTCTCTTATAGACAGCACGTACATGGGTCTCATTTTTGTATTCATTCAGCCAGTCTCTGTCTTTTGTTTGGAGCATTTCATCTATTTACATTGAAGGTAATTGTCAGTATGTGTGTCCCTGTTGTCTTTTCTTAATTGTTTTGGGTTTGGTTTTGTAGGTCTTTTTCTTCTCTTCTGTTTTCCACCTACAGAAGTTCCTTTAGCATTTATTGTAAAGCTGGTTTGGCAGTGCTTAGTTCTCTTACCTACTCTTCTCAGATGTCCATCGTCTTCTGCTAATATTCAGAAGGTGCTCTGTGAGAACTGTTCCATTTGTAGATGTATTCTTAATGTACTTGTGAGGAGAGACAAATTCCATATTGTCCTATTCTACCATCTTGACTCCTCTCTCCCTGCAGGCTTAAAAAATCATTATTTAAAGAAGGCCACCTTGCCAACATGCCTGATGTTTCAGATGCTGTGTGGGAAAAGAGTAACATCCACAAGTCTCAGTCAAAAAATCATTCAGGAGTGTTGGCCTCGGAATCAAATTTGCTTAAATTAGTTTTACTTGTATTTTTCTTTATTATTTGTAAATACCTGAAAGATCTATCTGAAAAATCATCATCTGATGAAGTTTAATAGAGCTATTTGAATAAGTATAAAAAAAATTGTATGTGCTAAGAAAGCATTGTATTATGTCTTTTTTTCTTAATTTTTAAAAATTTATTTATCTTTTTTTTTTTTTTTGGAGGGTGGGGTGGGGAGGGAGGGGGATGAGCAGGCCACTTCTATTGGTCTTTCATTTCTCTATTTTCATCCGTCTTTGTTCTTTGGCCCGTGTGGGCCTCCCATCGCGGTGGCCACTGTCGTCGCAGAGCACTGGCTCTGGGCGCACGCGCGCCAGAGCTCCGGCTCGGTAATTGGACACATCGGTCCAGCCGCTCCGCGGCACGTGGGATCTTCCCAGGCCAGGGCTCGAACCGGCGCCCCTTGCACTGCAAGGCGGTGTCTTTACCCACTGGACCACCAGGGGAAGCCCTGTATTATGTCTTAATTGGAGGCATGGCTTAACTGCTAGGTTGAATGATGTCATCTGAGATTTGATGTGTCTACTGAAGAGCAGAGGCTGGTGTCAAGTGATGCCTCTAACGCTTGGTGAACATTCTGGTAAAGGAAGTGGTTCTAGGAGGCTCAGTCCATTCTGAAAGTTTAATTCTGGTGCCCCACCTCCAATCATCGGAATCAGAGGCAGGGGATGCATTTGGACTTGAATTTGGAGCTCTCAAGCATGGTCGTCGCAGCTTGTATGATCATGGTATCCCGAGAGGAAAGACGGGTGCTTGTGAGGGAGCGCGCTGGCAGCTACCCTGCCCACGATGTCCAGGAGAGGGCAGCAGGGCAAATGAAGTGCATGAGGGCTAAGGACTCTAGGAATTTATCTGCCTAAGCATCTGCCTGGCTTAGGCTCTGTGTGTGTGTGTGTGTATGTGCTGGTGGTGGTGGTGTTCAGTTGCTAAGTCGTGTCTGACTCTGTGACCCCATGAACTGCAGCATGCCAGGCTTACCTGCTCTTTACTATCTCCCAGAGTTTCAGCATCAGTCCTTCCAACAAATATGCATGGTTTTAACCACTGGACCACCAGGGAGGCATAAAGGAAGTAGCAAGAAAACCTGTACCATCATATGTGAAGATAATAGCTATGGACGTTGCTCTGTGAGAAAAGGGGATCCTGCAGGGGTGCTGTGTGACGGTCTGGAGGGGTGGGATGGGGGGATATACATATGACTCATCTGGGAACATACAGAACATCTGTAAACAACAAAACTCTGTAAAAGTTAGAAGTAAAATAAAGATGTAAAAAAATATATGCATGATTGATTTCCTTTAGAATTGACTGGTTTGATCTCCTTGCTGTCCAACGTTGGGACAAAAGGAGTTTGTGGATATGATGAGCTATGTCATGGTCACTCAGCCTTGGCTTTGGTTCCTCATCCTTGAACACCCTGGCCAGTCCTGGTCACCCTGTTCAGACCTCTCAGGACCCCTGGCCCAGGTCTTGAGATGTCTTGCTAGCTTCTAGGGTTTCTGCAGACCATATGTGCTTGCTCACCTCACATACCACATCTGAAGTTAGTCTGCTTGCTCTTACAGTCCATTCTCTGGGGGTCTTCTGCGGGGTGGGTGGGGGGCGGTACGTGGGAAAGAGAGAGGCAGAGGGAACTTCCCAAGCAGAAAGTCAAGATCAGAGCTGTGTTTCTGGAAGTGTGGCTCACCCAGGGACCCACATCCTCATTGCAGAGCCACCACTGCATATTGGGTAAGCACACAAACCTTAGGCTCCCCATCAGGTACCAGAGGATACAGAGCAAGACATAAGAATGTCCATAATTAAAAAGCATTCTAGAGGATTCTTGTGAGTCATAGTCTTTGAGAAATCCTGGTCTGGGATTCTTCTACCCTTAGGCCAGGCAGATGGTCAAAGAAAATAACCGCTCAGTGAAAGGGAAGAAATTGTCCTGCCAAGTGAGGGAACTGCCAGACACTGAGGGATCTTTTTCTTCCTCTTACAGAAGGAACAACCTCTAATTCCAGGCAGTTCCTCAGCGTCCCTCAGCCTCCCAGGGACACTCCTGCAAGCTCAGGATCAGTAGCCTCTTCTTGTCTCTGTTTCCCCGCCAGAGTTTGTCAAAAGAACATCAGAGCTTGCTGGGAATGTTCCAAAGGGCAGAGTCGGGGTGCTGGTAAGAGTTGAGCTCCCTTGTGAAAAAAATCAACCCAGAAGCACCCACTGTGTCAGACCATTTGGCCAAGTTGGTGTGGATTGAGATCCCACAGAGCCAAGCTCTGTGCTAAACTCTTGGCTTGCATTGTCTCATTCGATGAGGTTTTTAAAACTGAGATTGTCATTCTCATTTTCATATGAAAGACCTGAGGCCTGAGGTCACTTGCCCAAGGCATCCAGTTAGCAAGTAGAAAGGCTGAGTTTCCCAAGGCAATCCTGAGGTGGGTGTAGGCATTGACTGGTTTGATCTCCTTGCTGTCCAACGTTGGGACAAAAGGAGTTTGTGGATATGATGAGCTATGTCATGGTCACTCAGCCTTGGCTTTGGTTCCTCATCCTTGAACACCCTGGCCAGTCCTGGTCACCCTGTTCAGACCTCTCAGGACCCCTGGCCCAGGTCTTGAGATGTCTTGCTAGCTTCTAGGGTTTCTGCAGACCATATGTGCTTGCTCACCTCACATACCACATCTGAAGTTAGTCTGCTTGCTCTTACAGTCCATTCTCTGGGGGTCTTCTGCGGGGTGGGTGGGGGGCGGTACGTGGGAAAGAGAGAGGCAGAGGGAACTTCCCAAGCAGAAAGTCAAGATCAGAGCTGTGTTTCTGGAAGTGTGGCTCACCCAGGGACCCACATCCTCATTGCAGAGCCACCACTGCATATTGGGTAAGCACACAAACCTTAGGCTCCCCATCAGGTACCAGAGGATACAGAGCAAGACATAAGAATGTCCATAATTAAAAAGCATTCTAGAGGATTCTTGTGAGTCATAGTCTTTGAGAAATCCTGGTCTGGGATTCTTCTACCCTTAGGCCAGGCAGATGGTCAAAGAAAATAACCGCTCAGTGAAAGGGAAGAAATTGTCCTGCCAAGTGAGGGAACTGCCAGACACTGAGGGATCTTTTTCTTCCTCTTACAGAAGGAACAACCTCTAATTCCAGGCAGTTCCTCAGCGTCCCTCAGCCTCCCAGGGACACTCCTGCAAGCTCAGGATCAGTAGCCTCTCTTCTTGTCTCTGTTTCCCCGCCAGAGTTTGTCAAAAGAACATCAGAGCTTGCTGGGAATGTTCCAAAGGGCAGAGTCGGGGTGCTGGTAAGAGTTGAGCTCCCTTGTGAAAAAAATCAACCCAGAAGCACCCACTGTGTCAGACCATTTGGCCAAGTTGGTGTGGATTGAGATCCCACAGAGCCAAGCTCTGTGCTAAACTCTTGGCTTGCATTGTCTCATTCGATGAGGTTTTTGAAACTGAGATTGTCATTCTCATTTTTCATATGAAAGACCTGAGGCCTGGAGAGGTCACTTGCCCAAGGCATCCAGTTAGCAAGTAGAAAGGCTGAGTTTGAACCTAGGTGATCTGACTCCAGAGCAGGATGAAGTGAGGAGCAGGCAGAGGTGCTGAGGGGGTGTGGGTGCTCAGGGACAGGAGTGGGAGCTGGGAGAGGAGGAGGAGGAGGCAGGAGATGGAGTGCCGTCTGAACGAGGTGATGGCTAGCATTGGGGTGGGACTCAGGAATAGATCATGAAACAGCTGAGGGTTGAGGAATAGATTAGGAATGTTGTAGGGGTCTGTTCTGAGGTCAAGGCCAAGAAGAAAGTGAAGGGCAGTCTTGGGGTTGGAATGGGGAGACTCTAGGGGAGTGATTGGAGCTCTCTATTGTCTCTGTGAGCTGGCCCGATGTGAGAACCCCATCAGGCTGGGGTTAGAGTCAGGATGAGGTGACAGTCACTATTCCTGTTTCCCTTCCCAGCGACTTTGTTAGGTCTTCTCCATGTTTGCTAGTTTATTGTCTCTCTCCTCCAACCAGAAAGGAAGCAAGGCAACAAACTTGCTCTGTTTGATTCAGTTTTATGTCATCAGCATGAGGCAACATTCATGGAACATAAAAAGTGTTCAGTAAATGCTCAGCAGCAAGACCTCAGGGGAGTGATGATGGATTAGAAACAGGGTGTGGCTCTCACTGGCGTGGAGGCTCAGGTGGGGTGATCTCCATGACAAATGAGTTTGAGGGAGGGGTAGGGCTCTGGGAAGAGCTGAATGTCACAGTGGGGTGCCCCTCAAGTTCACAGAGAGTCCAAGGAATGGAGTGAGGAGTTTGGGAGCAGGTATGGCTTCAAGAGGTCAGGTACAAGAGCTCCTTAAATATGTGCCTTCTTGGTGACTTCAGTAATCCACATAGATGATTCAACTCCCTGGTCTCTCAGTCCACTGACCTATTCTCCACCAAGGTTCTTGCCTTTCTCCCTACTTACCGCTGCCACTTACTCTTCTGGTCACATCCTGATACCCTGCCCTATCTGCCACCACTACTCCTGCATAATCACCATTATATCCTGCTCTCTAAGAGCCAGCTCATTTCTTTTAGTTCTATAAGAATGGCAGCTGTCCTCCAACATCAACCACCACCAGGACCCTGCAGACAGTCTTACATCTTTTTTTCCATCGCCTTTCTGCCGCGGCTCTCGGCGTGGACGATCCAAATTACAGGCACAGGCACGTTAGCGTCTGCAAAACATGGGACAAGGGATCTGTCATCTCTAGGACGGAAGATAACTCCCCTGATTCTCATGTCCTTTTTATTGAGGTTTAGAAAGAATGTAGGAAATCAAGAGTCAGTGGGTGACTATGAAAAAGCCGTGGCTGTGCACATACAAAGAGGAATATCATCAAAGCTATCTAATCAATTATCTTACATCAAAGCACAGTTCCTTGCAAGAGGCCACATCTCAGGAGGGAGAGCACTGGAACAGACAGCAGGTGTGTAGATCAGCATTGTGATCTATGCGCGACCCGGTGTGCCTTCGTCCATGCAGAGAAGTTCCAGATCACATGCCCCACCTGAACGGCGACAACAAGCCTCTGGTCTTGGCTCCGAGCCTTAGGAGTGGTAAACGAGCGCTCCTATCTTTCTACCAGGGACTTCTTTATGGCCTTATTTTTCTAACAGGCTTTTCAGCATGACTCGATTCCCATAGCCTGCAGCACCTTTCACCAGACCCTGACTCTGTCCTTACCTTCCCTCCTTACTCAGCTTGCAATCCATGATCAATCCTCATGATCTCTCTCTTGAATACACACGAAACGCCTATGTGCCACTGCCATGCCTTTGCACTCAACTTGGCCCCGATAAAATCCAACTTTCCACCTACTCTGGATCTGCCTCCATGAAACTGAACATAGCTGGAGAAAACCGTGCAGACATGCTGAGTAATTTCACTTTAAACGAATGGTCATTAAACCTCGGAATGCAGTCCATTCCAAATCCAGCTCTCAGTCCACTGACCTATTCTCCACCAAGGTTCTTGCCTTTCTCCCTACTTACCGCTGCCACTTACTCTTCTGGTCACATCCTGATACCCTGCCCTATCTGCCACCACTACTCCTGCATAATCACCATTATATCCTGCTCTCTAAGAGCCAGCTCATTTCTTTTAGTTCTATAAGAATGGCAGCTGTCCTCCAACATCAACCACCACCAGGACCCTGCAGACAGTCTTACATCTTTTTTTCCATCGCCTTTCTGCCGCGGCTCTCGGCGTGGACGATCCAAATTACAGGCACAGGCACGTTAGCGTCTGCAAAACATGGGACAAGGGATCTGTCATCTCTAGGACGGAAGATAACTCCCCTGATTCTCATGTCCTTTTTATTGAGGTTTAGAAAGAATGTAGGAAATCAAGAGTCAGTGGGTGACTATGAAAAAGCCGTGGCTGTGCACATACAAAGAGGAATATCATCAAAGCTATCTAATCAATTATCTTACATCAAAGCACAGTTCCTTGCAAGAGGCCACATCTCAGGAGGGAGAGCACTGGAACAGACAGCAGGTGTGTAGATCAGCATTGTGATCTATGCGCGACCCGGTGTGCCTTCGTCCATGCAGAGAAGTTCCAGATCACATGCCCCACCTGAACGGCGACAACAAGCCTCTGGTCTTGGCTCCGAGCCTTAGGAGTGGTAAACGAGCGCTCCTATCTTTCTACCAGGGACTTCTTTATGGCCTTATTTTTCTAACAGGCTTTTCAGCATGACTCGATTCCCATAGCCTGCAGCACCTTTCACCAGACCCTGACTCTGTCCTTACCTTCCCTCCTTACTCAGCTTGCAATCCATGATCAATCCTCATGATCTCTCTCTTGAATACACACGAAACGCCTATGTGCCACTGCCATGCCTTTGCACTCAACTTGGCCCCGATAAAATCCAACTTTCCACCTACTCTGGATCTGCCTCCATGAAACTGAACATAGCTGGAGAAAACCGTGCAGACATGCTGAGTAATTTCACTTTAAACGAATGGTCATTAAACCTCAAGTGAGTCCTTAATGCCACCCAGAAATCACGTTATATTTCCAGAGAGCATCCAGCTCTCCATCAACTGCTGACGCCCCTCTCCTACCCTTACTTGCAGCTGCTGGTCTGGTTTCCTGTTTCACTGAGAAAAGAGAGGAGGCATCAGAAGAGAACCGCTCTGAGCTCCAGTATCTCCTCTCCTGCCTGCGTTCCTCTGGTGTATCTCTCCTGAGTCGTCAACTGTTCCCTCTTTACTGGCTCGTTACACACACGTGTTGCTATGTTGTAATTCCTCCCATATGAAAAAAAACCCCACTTTCATGTGGTCCCTAGGTACCCCACAACCACCAGTCTCCCACATCTCTGGTCTCCTTTATAGCATGACTCCTCAAAAGAACTGCCAGTTGCTACTCACGGGCATTTCTCTTCTTCCACTATGGACTGAACACCTTCTCAGCTGCCTTTGTGTCCCCACGTCTCTCTGGAAATTGCTCTTAAAGGTCAGCACTGACCTCCGTGTTGTTAAACACAATTCTTTGCCTCCTCTTACTTGTCCAGTCCCTCTTTTTTGACACGCCTTCTTCGGTTGGCTCTATATTCTCCTGGCTTCCCCCTTCCCTCACTGGGCACTCTTTTATTTGCTGGTTCCTTCTCAGCTATGAACCCTCTAGATGTTTGCCTGCCCAGGGCTGGGTTCTTGGATCACTTTTCCTTTTCTACACTCATCCTTTCGTTGATCTCATTTGGTCTCATGACTTTTGAGATGGATTAGATGCTATTCTCTTATTATTCCTCCAGCTCTGATGTCGCCCTTGAACTCTAGCCTCCTCTATCAACTGCCTCGTTGCTGCCTTCCTTAACTCAGTTCATGTACTTCCATCCTTCTCATTCCTCAGAATAAAATACTGAGTGCCATCTTTGACTTCTTTCTGTGATAGCCCAATACCAACCTGTCGTCCAATTCAAGTGCCTCTGCCATCCACATGGACCACGGACCGGCTTGCTTCCCACCATGTCTGCTCATCACCTAGGGTGAACCACCGTCATCTCTCAGCCGGCTCACTTCAATCATCCCTGAGCAGCCTCCCTGCTTTTGCACCTGTCTCTTCACACTCTCTTAGTCAAAGGACTAGCAGCAGCTCTCAAGGCCTTGCAGGGCTGCTCACGTCAGCCTCATCAGGGCATGTCTGGCCTCATCCCCTACCATCTTCCTGTCTCACTTGCCCCACTTCAGCACAATGGCCTCCTGGTTGACCCTAGGACATGCAGAAGCTGTGGCATCAGGACGGAGAATGTTTCTATACAGTAGTCAGGGAGGGCCTCACTGAGGAGATGACACTCGAGCCAAGACCCTACTCTGCTACATTTTTCTCAACATCTGACATCCTATATCTTTGACTTCCTTGTGTGTGTTTGTGGTGGGGAGGTTGTCTAAGCTCGAGAGTAGGAGTTTCTGTTTCCTTTGCTGGCTTCCATAATCCCGCATCCTAGATCAGCATATGGCCATAGTAGCACTGAGTGAATCCCAGAGTACCAATGACTGGGTGGCTTAAACAAGAGCTATTTGTTTTCTCACAGATTTGAAGGGCAGAAGTCTGAGATCAAGTGGTCATTAGGGTTGATTCATTTAGAGGCCTCTCTTCTTGGCTTGTTAGTGGCCACCTTCTTCCTGTGTCCTCACGTGATCTCTCTCTGTGTCTGTGTCCTAATCATCTCTTTTTAAAATACTTTTTAAAAATACTTCAAAGATATTTATGTATTTATTTATTTTTGGCTGTGCTGGGCCTTCATTGCTTTGCTCGGGTTTCTCTAGTGGTGGTGATCAAGGACTGCTCTTGACTGTGGTGCTTAGGCTTCTCATTGACATGACTTCTCCTCTTGTGGAGCACAGACTCGAGGCACACGTGTCCAGTAGTTGTGGCACATAGGCTTAGCTGCTCCATGGCATGTGCGATCTTCCCACAGCAGGGATCAAAGCCATGTCCCCTGCACTGGCAGGCAGGTTCTTACCCACTGTGCCATGAGAGAAGTCCAATTATCTCTTCTTATAAGGACAACAGTCAGACTGGAGTAAGACCCACACTTAAGAACTCACTTTGCCTTAATTGCCTCTGTAAAGACCCTATCTCCAAATATGGTCATATTTTGAAGGGATTAGAACTTCAACACATGAATTTGTGTGGGTGTAATTCAGTCCATAATTGATCAGCATACAGAGATGGACTGAGACACTGCTGGCGTGAGGATCCGTACTAGGCTCCTTGCAGGGCTTCTCACGTCAGCCTCATCAGGGCATGTCTGGCCTCATCCCCTACCATCTTCCTGTCTCACTTGCCCCACTTCAGCACAATGGCCTCCTGGTTGACCCTAGGACATGCAGAAGCTGTGGCATCAGGACGGAGAATGTTTCTATACAGTAGTCAGGGAGGGCCTCACTGAGGAGATGACACTCGAGCCAAGACCCTACTCTGCTACATTTTTCTCAACATCTGACATCCTATATCTTTGACTTCCTTGTGTGTGTTTGTGGTGGGGAGGTTGTCTAAGCTCGAGAGTAGGAGTTTCTGTTTCCTTTGCTGGCTTCCATAATCCCGCATCCTAGATCAGCATATGGCCATAGTAGCACTGAGTGAATCCCAGAGTACCAATGACTGGGTGGCTTAAACAAGAGCTATTTGTTTTCTCACAGATTTGAAGGGCAGAAGTCTGAGATCAAGTGGTCATTAGGGTTGATTCATTTAGAGGCCTCTCTTCTTGGCTTGTTAGTGGCCACCTTCTTCCTGTGTCCTCACGTGATCTCTCTCTGTGTCTGTGTCCTAATCATCTCTTTTTAAAATACTTTTTAAAAATACTTCAAAGATATTTATGTATTTATTTATTTTTGGCTGTGCTGGGCCTTCATTGCTTTGCTCGGGTTTTCTCTAGTGGTGGTGATCAAGGACTGCTCTTGACTGTGGTGCTTAGGCTTCTCATTGACATGACTTCTCCTCTTGTGGAGCACAGACTCGAGGCACACGTGTCCAGTAGTTGTGGCACATAGGCTTAGCTGCTCCATGGCATGTGCGATCTTCCCACAGCAGGGATCAAAGCCATGTCCCCTGCACTGGCAGGCAGGTTCTTACCCACTGTGCCATGAGAGAAGTCCAATTATCTCTTCTTATAAGGACAACAGTCAGACTGGAGTAAGACCCACACTTAAGAACTCACTTTGCCTTAATTGCCTCTGTAAAGACCCTATCTCCAAATATGGTCATATTTTGAAGGGATTAGAACTTCAACACATGAATTTGTGTGGGTGTAATTCAGTCCATAATTGATCAGCATACAGAGATGGACTGAGACACTGCTGGCGTGAGGATCCGTGCTAGGCTCAGGAATGGGGCAAGGCTTGGTGAGGACATAAGAGACGGGGGCACTGGAGCTCACAGTTGGCTTCGATGCTGTGCTAGATGACAGTGGGGTAGAGGGTGCAGGGCCAGGTCTGGATGAGGGCAGAAGAGAGCACCTCTTAGCTAAAGGGAGAGGCCACGCAGAGGAAGATGTTAGAGTCAACACCAGTTGAGGGGTGAGGAAAGGAGGGACTGGCCAATGTGGATAGAAGGGCAGAGGGAAGGAGTCAAAGACTTATGGGTTGTTGAGACCTCGAGATGGAACCCTCAAGGATGTTGAGAATGTTCCTGATGGGCAGGTCATCCATATTCTTTGATGGGCCCAGTGAAAAATTAAATTTTTTTTTCAGTTTTTGTCTTACTCAAAAGTATCAATAATTTCAAGATGGTGACAGCAGAGCCTTAAACCGAATATAGGGACTCCTTCTAGATAGCAAATCTTGTCCAACTCCATTGTTTCAACAGCCATGGAGCTGGTCTTTCCAGATAGGATCTGGAGATATTTTAGAATTCTGGATAAGGTTGGAGTAGAAGATCTATTCTCTTCACTGTATTGGACATTTTTGTATGACTTGCCTTTTGCCATCTTTCTGTCTTATTAGCAGCTGTACTGGACAATATTTTTGGATCTGGATTCTCCCATAATGTGTCCTACACACGTGATTTCCATCTGTGCCAAGATGTGCTTGTCGAGATCACCATCATGGTAAGGGAGGCTGTGTGCTGGATGTGATGGAGAGGGAGGAGAGGGAGTGAACGTGTGCAGAAGGACCAGAACAGCACTCCAGGATTCAGGCAATAAAGTTCTGAACTGTGCAAGTAAGCCTGGGGGAGGTTATAAATGAACTGTGATTTGACTGGAAAAAGAAAATCCCTTGAAGTGCTGCCAACAGCCCAGTGCCTGGGCAAAGCAGAGGAACCAGTGGCCACGCCCTTCCTATCCTGGCGCAGAGCGGGCTGTTCAGACCACTATGTACAAATAGTGATAGAGGGAAGCTTGCATCCCTCCCCAGCCAGTCCTTGGGAAAGCCTGGAGCCATCCTGAGGGGTGGTGGAATGCCCTTTGAGGGAGCCAAAATCTGAAAGAAGCCAAGATGCAGGCTACCCACGGGGAGGATGCAGGGTCAGAGCCTCTGGTACTCTTGGGGACGATATCTTGCTGTTAAGTTGTAGGCTGAGCCGCAGCTTCTCACTGCAACCCAGCCTCTCCTGTTTCGGCTCTGCGAGAGCCTAGCCAGCCTTCTGTGGACGGGGCTCTCTGTTCAATGCTACCGACACACGAACAGACAAGGTCTCAACCTCAAGATAGAAGAGGCAGGTGTGCAATGCCTGTGAACAACCAAATGAACACGACACAGCTGGATGTGGGCAAAAGCGAGCACGTGCCAGATGCATAGCCACACTTGACAGAACTCTCCCAGCTTGCCCTCATCCCCACCATTGGAGGCAGGTACCCTCATCATCAGCCTCATTTGACAGACGAGGAAACAGATGCAGACAGGTCAAGTCACCTGTTGAAGATCCAGAGCTGCTCCGGGTGCCGCCGTGAAGCAGGCAGCGCGCTGCAGAGGTGCTGCTGTTGTCCTCTTGCCCTTGGCACCCACAGAAGGCTCCACATTAATAGTCTCTGCAGACAGAGAGCTGAGAATGGAACAGTCAACACAGGTCAGGAGTGGAGAATCCTCAAGAGTAGAGATGCCCTCTGAGCTCCTTGGGATGAAGACATACAGTGCACAGAGGCTGACAGACAGGGGAAAGGCATTCTGTGCAAAGAGGGAACTAGAAGCAGACAGGCTGTGCTGCATCCAGAAGCTCAGGTGCAGATGCTGGAAGATGGTGGACGCCACGGACCCTCACCTCATCCTGAAAGCTTCTGCAGTGATCTGTGAAGGTCAAGATGGGGACGTGGTGGTGGGCTAGGACACCCAGGAAGTCAGTTCCTGAAGAGCTGCATACATTCTCCCACAACACAGTGCCCAGGATTGCTCCCTCTGAACTGAGGGTACCTTGAATACATACATAGTCTTCTGGGTCCCAGA
>JAIOJX010000001.1:3379300-3400300 GCA_022376925.1 Tragulus kanchil | reverse complement strand
CAGCCTGACACAGGCCCTCAATATATTCTACAGTCTGACACTGGTCCTCAATAGATTCTACAGTCTGACACTGGTTCTAACAGTAGCCTAAGTTTGACTTTGGTCCTCACTGCAGCCTTCAGTCTGAGTTTTGTCCTCACTGTATCCTACAGTCTGAATTTGGTCCTCACAGTAGCCAACAGTCTGAAACTGATACTCACTAGAGCCTACAGTTTGATTTTGGTACTCACTGTAACCTACAGTCTGACACTGGTTCTAACTAGAGCCGACAGTCTGACTATGGTTCTGACTGTAGCCTACAGTCGGACTCAGGTCCTCACGGTAGTCTACATTCTGATACTGGTTCTCTCTAGAGAACAGTCTGATTCTGTTTCTTACAGTAGCATACAGTCTGACTGTGGTCATCAGTTTAGCCTACAGTTTGACAGTGGTCCTAACTGAAGCGTATAGTCTGACTCTGGTTCTTACTGTAGCCTGCAGTCTAACACTGGTCCTCACTAGAGCCGACAGATTGACTCTGGTTCTTACTTTAGCCTAGAGTGTGACTTAGTCCTCACTGTAGCCTAAATTGTGACACTTGTCCTCTCTAGGCCCTACAGTCTCACTCTGATTCTTACTGTAGCCATATTCTGATACTCATCCACACAGTGGCCTACAGTCTGAAACTGGTCCTCATTAGAGCCAAGAGTCTGACACTGGTCCGCACTGTAGTTTCAGTCTGACACTGGTTCTCAATAGATCCTACAGTTTGACTCTGGTTCTTATTAGAGCCTAAAGTCCGATGGTTCTCACTGTAGCCTACATTCTGAATTTGGTCCTCACTGTATTCTACTGGCTAAATTTGGTCCTCACTGTCGTCTACAGCCTGCTACTGATCCTCACTAGAGCCTACAGAATGACTCTGGTCCTCACTAGATCCTAAATTCTGACTCAGGTTTTCCTGTAACCTACAGTCGTACTTTGGTCCTCAGGGAAGATTACAGTCTGACACTGGTCCTCACTAGAGTCATCAGTCTGACATTGGTTCTTACTGTAGCCTAAGTCTGACTTTGGTCCTCACTGTAGCCTACAGTCTTACACAGGTCCTCACTAGAGACAATAGTCTGACTATGGTTCTCACTGTAGCCTACATTCTGAATTTGGTCCTCACTGTATTCTACTGGCTAAATTTGGTCCTCACTGTCGTCTACAGCCTGCTACTGATCCTCACTAGAGCCTACAGAATGACTCTGGTCCTCACTAGATCCTAAATTCTGACTCAGGTTTTCCTGTAACCTACAGTCGTACTTTGGTCCTCAGGGAAGATTACAGTCTGACACTGGTCCTCACTAGAGTCATCAGTCTGACATTGGTTCTTACTGTAGCCTAAGTCTGACTTTGGTCCTCACTGTAGCCTACAGTCTTACACAGGTCCTCACTAGAGACAATAGTCTGACTATGGTTCTTACTATAGCCTACATTCTGAAATTGGTCCTCGTTGTATTCTACAGTCTAAATTTTGATCCTCACTGTAGCCTACATCCTGACTCTGGTCCTCACTAGAGCCTAAAGTATGATTCTGGTTCTTACTGTAGCCTACACTCTGAGTTTGGTCATGACACTAGTCAACAGTCTGAAATTGGTCCTCCCTAGAGCATACAGTCTACATCTTGTCCTCAATAGAGCCTATAATCTGAACCTTCTCCTCACTATAGCCTATAGTCTGTCTCTGGTTCTCACTAGAGCCTAAAGTCTGACTCTGGTTCTTACTGCAGGATACAGTCTGGCTTTGATTCTCACTAGAGCCTACAGTCTGACACTGGTCCTCACAAACCCTACAGTCTGATACTGGTCCTCACTAGAGCCTACAGTCCGACTCCGGTTCTTACTGTAGTCAAAGTCTGACTTTGATGCTCACTGGAGCCTACAGTCTGACCCTGATCCTCACGGAAAGATACAGCCTGTCTCTCATCCTCTGTAGAAATCACAACATAAATCTGGTCCTCACTGTAGCCTAGAGTCTGACACTGGTCCTCACTAGATCCTACGGTCTGACTGTGGTCCTCACTGTAGACTGCAGTCTGACACTGGTCATCACTAGAGCCTACACATTGACTCTGGTTCTAACTGTAGCTTAGATTGTGACTTAGTCCTCACTGAAGCCTAAAGTCTGATACTTGTCCTTGCTAGATCCTACAGTCTGACTCTGTTTCTTACTGTAGCCTACATTCTGACACTCATCCGCACAGTGGCCTACAGTCTGACACTGGTCCTCATTAGAGTCTACAGTCTGACACTGGTCAGCACTGTATTTTCAGTCTGCCATATGTCCTCACAAACCCTACAGTCTGATACTGGTCCTCACTAGAGCCTACAGTCCGACTCCGGTTCTTACTGTAGTCAAAGTCTGACTTTGATGCTCACTGGAGCCTACAGTCTGACCCTGATCCTCACGGAAAGATACAGCCTGTCTCTCATCCTCTGTAGAAATCACAACATAAATCTAGTCCTCACTGTAGCCTAGAGTCTGACACTGGTCCTCACTAGAGCCTACAGTCTGACTCTGGTCCTCACTGTAGCCTGCAGTCTGACACTGGTCATCACTAGAGCCTACACATTGACTCTGGTTCTAACTGTAGCTTAGATTGTGACTTAGTCCTCACTGAAGCCTAAAGTCTGATACTTGTCCTTGCTAGATCCTACAGTCTGACTCTGTTTCTTACTGTAGCCTACATTCTGACACTCATCCGCACAGTGGCCTACAGTCTGACACTGGTCCTCATTAGAGTCTACAGTCTGACACTGGTCAGCACTGTATTTTCAGTCTGCCATATGTCCTCACCAACCCTACAGTGTGAAACTGGTCCTCACTAGAGCCTACAGTATGACTCCGGTTTGTACAGTATTCTACAGTCTGACTTTGATCCTCACTGGAACCTACAGTCTGACACAAACCTCACTTCAGCCTACAGTCTGACTCTGGTTCTGACTGTAGGCTACAATCAGACTTTCGTTCTCGCTGTAACCTAGAGTCTGACTCAGGTCCTCACTAGAGCTTCCAGTCTGTCAGTGGTCCTCGCTCGAGCCTACAGTCTGACTTTGGTTCTCAAGGAAGCTACAGTCAGACATTGGTCCTCATTAGAGCCTACAGTTTGACAATGGTCCTGACTAGGGCCTATACTTTGACACTGCTTCTTACTTTAGCCTACAGTCAGTCTTTGTTCTTACTGTAACCTACAGTCTGAGTCGGGTCCTCACTAGAGCTTAAAGTCTGTCACTGGTCCTCGCTAGAGCCTACCGTCAGACTTTGTTCCTCAAGTAGCCTACAGTCTGACACTGGTCCTCATTAGAGCCTATGGTATGACTTTAGTCCTCACTGTATCATACAGTATGTCACTGGTTCTTATTGTAGCCTACAGTATGACACTGGTCTTTTCTAGAGCCTACAGTCTGACGCTGGTTTTACTGTATGATACAGTCTGAATTTGGTCCTCACTGTAGCATAGAGTCTGACACTGGACCTCACCAGAGCCTACAGTCTGACCCTGGTTCTCACTGTAACCTAGACTCAGTCTTTGGTCCACGTTGTAGGCTACAGTCTGACTCTGGTTCTCACTGTAGCCTAGAGTCTGACACTGGACATCACTTGAGCCTACAGTCTGACTCTTGATTTTATGTAACATACAGTCTGACTCTGGTTCTTACTCTCACCTACAGTCTGACACTGGACCTCAATGTAGCCTTCAGTCTAACACTGGTCCTTATTGTAGCCTACAGTATGGAACTATTTCTCAGTAGATCATACATTCTGACTCTGGTTTTTACTGTAACCTACAGTCAAACACTGGACCTCAATAGAGCCTACAGTGTGACACTGGTTCTTACTGTAGCCTACAGTCTGAATTTGGTCCTCACTGTAGCATAGAGTCTGACACTGGACCTCACCAGAGCCTACAGTCTGACCCTGGTTCTCACTGTAACCTAGACTCAGTCTTTGGTCCACGTTGTAGGCTACAGTCTGACTCTGGTTCTCACTGTAGCCTAGAGTCTGACACTGGACATCACTTGAGCCTACAGTCTGACTCTTGATTTTATGTAACATACAGTCTGACTCTGGTTCTTACTCTCACCTACAGTCTGACACTGGACCTCAATGTAGCCTTCAGTCTAACACTGGTCCTTATTGTAGCCTACAGTATGGAACTATTTCTCAGTAGATCATACATTCTGACTCTGGTTTTTACTGTAACCTACAGTCAAACACTGGACCTCAATAGAGCCTACAGTGTGACACTGGTTCTTACTGTAGCCTACAGTCTGACTTTGATCCTCACTGTAGCCTAGAGTCTGACACTGGACATCACTTGAGCCTACAGTTTGACTCTTGTTTTTATGTAACCTACAGTCTGATTCTGGTTCTTACTGTCACCTACAGTCTGACACTGGACCTCAATGTAGCCTACAGTTTAACACTGGACCTTACTAGAGCCTACATTCTGACTCTGCTTCTTACTATGGCCTAGAGTCTGACTCTGCTTCTAACTGGGGCCTACAGTCAGACTCTGGTTCTTTCAGAGGCCTACAGCCTGACTCTGGTCCTCACTGTAACCTACAGTCTGTCACAAGACCTCCCTTCAGTGTAAGGTGTGACTCTGGTTCTCACTGTAGGCTACAGTTAGACTTTTGTTCTCACTGTAACCTACAGTAAGAATCGGGTCCTCACTAGAGCTTACAGTCTGTCACTGATCCTCGTTCGAGCCGACAGTCAGACGTTGGTCCTCAATAGCCTACAGTCTGACACGGGTCCTCATTAGAGCTTACAGTCTGACCTTGGTCCTCGTCGTATCCTAGTCTTACACTGGTTCTTATTGTAGCCTACAGTATGACATTGGTCCTCACTAGAGCCTAGACTCTGACTCTGCTTCTAACTGGGGCCTACAGTCAGACTCTAGTTCTTCCAGAGGCCTACAGTCTGACTCTGGTTCTCACTGTAGCCTATAGTCAGACTTTTGTTCCTTTGTAACCTACAGTAAGAATCGGGTCCTCACTAGAGCTTACAGTCTGTCACTGATCCTCGTTCGAGCCGACAGTCAGACGTTGGTCCTCAATAGCCTACAGTCTGACACGGGTCCTCATTAGAGCTTACAGTCTGACCTTGGTCCTCGTCGTATCCTAGTCTTACACTGGTTCTTATTGTAGCCTACAGTATGACATTGGTCCTCACTAGAGCCTAGACTCTGACTCTGCTTCTAACTGGGGCCTACAGTCAGACTCTAGTTCTTCCAGAGGCCTACAGTCTGACTCTGGTTCTCACTGTAGCCTATAGTCAGACTTTTGTTCCTTTGTAACCCACAGTATGACTCGGGTTCTCACTAGAGCTTACAGTCTGTCACTGATCTTCGTTCGAGCCTACAGTCAGACTTTGGTCGTCAAGTAGCCTACATTCTGGCACTGGTCCTCATTAGAGCCTACAGTCTGACTTTGGTCCTTGCTGTATCCTACAATCTGACACTGGCTCTTATTGTAGCCTACTGTATGTTAATGTTCCTCACTAGATCCTAAAGTTGACTCTCGTTCTTACTGTAGCCTACAGTCTGACTTTGGTCCTCACTAGAATTTACAGTCTGACACTGGTCCTCACTAGAGCCTACAGTCTGACTCTGGTTCTTACTGTAGGCTACAGTCTGACTTTGGTCCTTACTGTAGCCTAGAGTCTGATACTGGACCTCACTTGAGCCTACAGTCTGACTCTGGTTCTTATGTAGCCTACAGTCTGACTCTGGTTCTTACTGTAGCCTACAGTCTGACTTTGGTATTCAATAGACACTGCAGTCTGACCCTGGTCCACACTAGAGCCTACAGTCAGACACTAGTCCTCTGTAGAGTCTACAGTCTAACTCTAGATTTTACTGGTCCTTATAGTAGCCTACAATCTAACTCTGGTCCTCCTTGTAGCCTAAGTCTGATTCTGGTTGTCACTGTAGCATACAGTCAGTCTTTTGTTCTCATTTTAACTTAGAGTCTGACTCGGCTCCTCACTAAAGTTACAGTCTCTCAGTGGTCCTCGCTCTAACCTACAGTCTGAATTTGGTCCTCAAGAAGCCTACAGTCTGACAATGGTCCTCATTAACCATACAGTCTGACAATGGTCCTCACTAGGTCATTTAGTCTGACTCTGATTCTTACTGTAGCCTACAGTTTGACTTTGGTTTTCACTGTAGCCTAGAGTCTGACACTGGATCTTGTTGTAGCCTAGAGTATGACACTGTCCTCTCTAGATCCTACACTCTGACTCCGGTTCTTATTGTAGCCTAGAGTCTAACACTCGTCCTCACTAGAGCCTACAGTCTGACTCTGGTTCTCACTGTAGCCTAGAGTCAGTCTTTTGTTCTCACTGTAACCTACAGTCTGACTCGGGTTCTCTCTAGAGCTTACAGTCTCTCAGTGGTCCTCGCTCTAACCTACAGTCTGAATTTGGTCCTCAAGAAGCCTACAGTCTGACAATGGTCCTCATTAACCATACAGTCTGACAATGGTCCTCACTAGGTCATTTAGTCTGACTCTGATTCTTACTGTAGCCTACAGTTTGACTTTGGTTTTCACTGTAGCCTAGAGTCTGACACTGGATCTTGTTGTAGCCTAGAGTATGACACTGTCCTCTCTAGATCCTACACTCTGACTCCGGTTCTTATTGTAGCCTAGAGTCTAACACTCGTCCTCACTAGAGCCTACAGTCTGACTCTGGTTCTCACTGTAGCCTAGAGTCAGTCTTTTGTTCTCACTGTAACCTACAGTCTGACTCGGGTTCTCTCTAGAGCTTACAGTCTGTCATTGGTCTTCGCTCGAGCCTACCGTCAGACTTTGGTCCTCAAGTAGTCTACAGCCGGACATTGGTCCTCATTAGAGCCTACAGTCTGATTTTGGGCCTCACTGTATCCTACAGTCTGACACTGGTTCTTATTGAAGCCTACAGTATGACACTGGTCCTCACTAGATCCTGTCAGTCTGACTCTGGTTTGTACTGTAGCCAACAGTCTCACTCTGGTACACCTTGTAGCCTAGAGTCTCACCCAAGTCCTTACAAGATCCTAGACTCTGATTCTGGTTCTTACTGTAAGTTACAGTATGAATTTGGTTCTCACTGTAGCTTAGAGTCTGACACTGAATCTCACCAGAGCCTAAACTCTGACTCTGGTTCTCACTGTAGCCTAGAGTCAGTCTTTGCTTCTCCTTGTAGCCTACAGTCTGACTCTAGTTCTCACGGTAGCCTACAGTCAGTCTTTGGATCTCACTGTAACCTACTGTCTGACTCGGGTCCTCACTAGATCTTACAGTCTGTCACTGGTCCTCTTTCGAGCCTACAGTCTGACTTTAGTCCTCAAGAGGCCTACAGTCTGACATTGGTCCTCATTAGAGCCTACAGTTTGACAGTGGTCCTCACTAGGGCCTACAGTCTGACCATGGTTCTTACTGAAGCCTACAGATTGAGTTTCATCCTCACTGTAGCCTACAATCTGACACGGGAGTTATTGTAGCCTACAGTATGACACTGTTCCTCACTAGATCGTACACTCTGACTCTGGTTCTTATTGTAGCCTACAGTTTAACACTGGTCCTCACTAGACCCTACAGTCTCATTCTCGTTATTACTTTGGACTACAGTTTGACTTTTGTACTCACTGTAGCCTACAGTCTGACACTGGTACTCATTGTAGCCTACAGTATGACACTGGTCCTCAATAGAGCCTACGGCCTGAGTGTGGTTTTTCTGTAGGCTGCAGTCTGAATTTGGTCTTCATGTAGCCTACAGTCTGACTCTAGACCTCACCAGAGCCTAAAGACTGACTCTGGTACTCACTGTAGCCGAGAGTCAGTCTTTGGTCCTCCTTGTATCCTACAGTCTGACCCTGGTTCTCACTGTAGCCTACAGTCAGTCCTTTGTACTCACTCTAGCTTACAGTCTGACTCGGGCCCTCAATAGAGCTTGAAGTCTGTCACTGGTCCTCACTGAGCCTACAGTCCGACTTCAGTCCTCAAGAAGCCTACAGTCTGACATTGGTCCTCATTAGAGCCTACAGTTTGACAATGGTCCTAACTAGGGCCTACAGTCTGACTCTGGTTTTACTGTAGCCTACAGTTTGATTTTGGTCCTCACTGTATCATACAGTCTAACACTGGTTCTTATTGTAGCCTACAGTATGACAGTGGTCCTCACAATAGCCTACAGTCTGACTCTGGTTCTTACTGTAGGATACAGTCTGAATTTGGTCCTCACTGTAGCCTACAGTCTGACTCTAGACCTCACCAGAGCCTAAAGACTGACTCTGGTACTCACTGTAGCCGAGAGTCAGTCTTTGGTCCTCCTTGTATCCTACAGTCTGACCCTGGTTCTCACTGTAGCCTACAGTCAGTCCTTTGTACTCACTCTAGCTTACAGTCTGACTCGGGCCCTCAATAGAGCTTGAAGTCTGTCACTGGTCCTCACTGAGCCTACAGTCCGACTTCAGTCCTCAAGAAGCCTACAGTCTGACATTGGTCCTCATTAGAGCCTACACTCTGACAGTGGTCCTCAATAGATCCTGCAGTCTGACTCTGGTTCTTACTGTAGCCTACAGTGTGACTTTGGTCCTCACTGTAGCCTACAATCTGACATTGGTCCTCACTGTAGCCTACATTCTGACACTGGTCCTCACAAGGGCCTTCAATCAGACTCTAGTTCTTAATGTAGACTACAGTCTGAATTTGTTCCTCACTGTAGCCTACAGTCTTACACTGGACCTCACTAGACCTTGCAGTCTGACTCTGGTTATTATTGTAGCCTAGAATCAGACTTTGGTCCTCCTTGTAGCCTGCACTCTGACTCTGTTTCTCACTGTAGCCTACAGTCAGTCACTTGTTCTCACTGTAACCTACAGTCTGACTTGGTTTCTCACTAGAACTTACTGTCTGTCATTGGACCTCATTTGAGCTTGCAGTCTCACATTTTCCTCAAGCAGCCTACAGTCTGTCACTGGTCCGCATTAGAGCCAACAGTCTGACAAAGGTCCTCACTAAGCCCTACAGTCTGAGTGGAATTCTTACAGTCGCCTACAGTCTGACACTTGACCTCAATGTAGCCTACAGTCTAACACTGGTCCTTAATAGGGACTAGTGTCTGACACTACTTCTTACTGTGGCCTATAGACTATGCTTCTAATTGAGGCCTAGAGTCTGACTCTGGTTCTTAAAGTGGCCTACAGTCTGACTTTGGTTCTCACTATAGCCTACAGTCCGACACAAGACCTCACTTCAGCGTACAGTCTGACTCTGGTTATCGCAGTAGCCTAGAGCAAAACTTTTATTCTCACTGTAACCTACAGTCTGACTCAGGTTCTCACTAGAGCTTACAGTCTGACATTGGTCCTCGCTCGAGCCTACAGTCAGACTTTGGTCCTCAAGTGGTCAACAGTCTGACACTGGTCCACATTAGAGCCTACAGTCTGACTTTGGACCTCTTTGTATCGTATATTCTGACACAGGTTCTTATTGTAGCCTACAGTCGGACACTGGTCCTCTATAAACCTACAGTCGGACGCTGGTTCTTATTGTAGCCTGAATTCTGACACAGGTCCTCACAAGAGAATACAGTCTGACTCTGGTTCTTAAAGTGGCCTACAGTCTGACTTTGGTTCTCACTATAGCCTACAGTCCGACACAAGACCTCACTTCAGCGTACAGTCTGACTCTGGTTATCGCAGTAGCCTAGAGCAAAACTTTTATTCTCACTGTAACCTACAGTCTGACTCAGGTTCTCACTAGAGCTTACAGTCTGACATTGGTCCTCGCTCGAGCCTACAGTCAGACTTTGGTCCTCAAGTGGTCAACAGTCTGACACTGGTCCACATTAGAGCCTACAGTCTGACTTTGGACCTCTTTGTATCGTATATTCTGACACAGGTTCTTATTGTAGCCTACAGTCGGACACTGGTCCTCTATAAACCTACAGTCGGACGCTGGTTCTTATTGTAGCCTGAATTCTGACACAGGTCCTCACAAGAGAATACAGTCTGACTCTGAATCTTACTGTAGCCTACACTCCGATTTTGGTCCTCACTGTAACCTACAGTCTGACTCGAGTCCTCACTAGAGCTTACACTCTGACACTGGTCCTCACGAGAGCCGACAGTCTGACTCTGATTCTCACTGTAGGCTTCAGTCTGACTCTGGTCATCATTGAAGCCTACACGCTGAAACTGGTCCTCATTAGAAACGACAGTCTGACCTTTGTCCTCACTAGAGCCTACAGTCTGACACTGGATCTTACTATAGCCTACATTTTGACAGTGGTTTTCAGTAGAGCCTACTGTCGGACTTTGGTTCATACTGTAGGCTACAGTCTGAATTTGGTTCTCACTGTAGCTTATAGTTTGATACTGAACATTGGTGCTCGTTAGAGCCTACAGTTTGACAATGGTCCTTACTAGGGCCTACAGTATGACTCTGGTTCTTTCTGTCGCTTATAGTCTGACTTTGGTCCTCACTGTAGCCTACTGTCTGACACTGGTTCTCATTAGAGCCTGCAGTCTGACTCTGGTTCATACTGTAGCCTACAGTTTGACTTTAGTCCTCACTGTAGCCTACAGTCTGACACTGGCTCTTATTGTAGCCTACTGTATGACACTGTCCCTCACTAGATCGTATACTCTGACTCTGGTTCTTATTGTTGCCTAAAGTCACACTTTTGTTCTCACTGTAACCTACATTCTGACTCAGGTACCCACTAGAGCTTACAGTCTGTCAGTGGTCCTCGCTCGAGTCTACCATCCGATCTTGGTCCTCAAGTAGCCTACAGCCTGACACTGGATCTCACTAGAGCCTACAGTCTGACTCTGGTTCTTACTGTAGCCTAAAGTCAGAGTTTTGCTCTAACTGTAACCTACATTCTGACTCGGATCCTCACTAGAGCTTACAGTCTCTCACTGTTCCTAGCTCAAGTATACAGGCTGACTTTGGTACTCAAGAAGACTACAGTCTGAGATTGGTCCTCTCTCGCCCATACAGTCAGACATTGGTCCTCAAGTAGCTTACAGTCTGATACTGGTCCTCATTGGAGCCTACAGTTTCACTTTCATCCTCTCTGTATCACACAATCAGACACTGGTTCGTATTGTAGCCTACAGTATGACACTGGTCCTCACTAGATCCTAAAGTCTGACTATGGTTCTTACTGCAGGCTACAGTCTGAATTTGGTCCTTGCTGTAGCCTATAGTCTGACATGGGATCTCACTAGAGCCTACAGTCTGACTCTGGTTCTTACTGTAGCCTAAAGTCAGAGTTTTGCTCTAACTGTAACCTACATTCTGACTCGGATCCTCACTAGAGCTTACAGTCTCTCACTGTTCCTAGCTCAAGTATACAGGCTGACTTTGGTACTCAAGAAGACTACAGTCTGAGATTGGTCCTCTCTCGCCCATACAGTCAGACATTGGTCCTCAAGTAGCTTACAGTCTGATACTGGTCCTCATTGGAGCCTACAGTTTCACTTTCATCCTCTCTGTATCACACAATCAGACACTGGTTCGTATTGTAGCCTACAGTATGACACTGGTCCTCACTAGATCCTAAAGTCTGACTATGGTTCTTACTGCAGGCTACAGTCTGAATTTGGTCCTTGCTGTAGCCTATAGTCTGACATGGGACCTCACCAGAGCCTACAGTCTGAATCTGGTTCTCACTGTAGCATAGAGTCAGTTTTTGATCCTCCTTTTAGCCCAAAGTCTGACTGTGATTCTCAATGTAGCCTATTGTCAGTCTTTTGTCTCTCTCAAAACTACACTCTGACTCGGGTCCTCACTAGAACTTAGAGTCTGTCACTGGTTCTCGCTCGAGGCTACAGTCTGACTTGGTTCTCAAAAGCCTACACTCTGACATTGGTCCTCATTAGAGTCTAAAGTTTTACAATGGTCCTCACTACGGCCTACAGTCTGACTCTGGTTCAGACTGTAGCCTACAGTGTGACTTTGGTCCTCACTGCAGCCTACAGTCTGTCACTGGATTTTATTGTATCCTCCAGGGACACTTTTCATCAGTAGATCGTACACACTAAGGTTCGTATTGTAGCCTACAGTCTAACACTGGTCCTCACTAGAGCCTAAAGTCTGATGATGGTTCTTACAGTCACAAACAGTCTGACACTGGGCCTCAATGTAGTCTACAGACTAACACTGGACCTTACTAGAGACTAGAGTCTGACTCTGTTTCTTACTGTGGGCCAGAGTCTGACTCTGCTTCTAACTGTGGCCTACAGTCAGACTCTGGTTCTCACAGAGGCTTACAGTCTGACATTGTTCCTCACTGTAGCCTACAGTCTGACACAAGCCCTCACTTCAGAGAGAAGTCTGACTCTGGTTCTGACGGTAGGCTACAGTGAGACTTTTGTTCTCACTGTAACCTACAGTCTGACTCGGGATTTCGCTAGAGCTTACAGTCTGTCATTGGTCCTTGATAGCCTCTTCGGTCAGACTTTGGTTCTCAAGTGGCCTACAGTCTGACACTGGTCCTCATTAGAGCCTACAGTTTGACATTGGTCCTCACTGTAGCCTATAGTCTGACAGTGGTCCTCAATAGATCCTGCAGTCTGACTCTGGTTCTGACTGTAGCCTACAGTGTGACTTTGGTCCTCACTGTAGCCTACAGTCTGTCACTGGATTTTATTGTATCCTCCAGGGACACTTTTCATCAGTAGATCGTACACACTAAGGTTCGTATTGTAGCCTACAGTCTAACACTGGTCCTCACTAGAGCCTAAAGTCTGATGATGGTTCTTACAGTCACAAACAGTCTGACACTGGGCCTCAATGTAGTCTACAGACTAACACTGGACCTTACTAGAGACTAGAGTCTGACTCTGTTTCTTACTGTGGGCCAGAGTCTGACTCTGCTTCTAACTGTGGCCTACAGTCAGACTCTGGTTCTCACAGAGGCTTACAGTCTGAATTTGTTCCTCACTGTAGCCTACAGTCTGACACAAGCCCTCACTTCAGAGAGAAGTCTGACTCTGGTTCTGACGGTAGGCTACAGTGAGACTTTTGTTCTCACTGTAACCTACAGTCTGACTCGGGATTTCGCTAGAGCTTACAGTCTGTCATTGGTCCTTGATAGCCTCTTCGGTCAGACTTTGGTTCTCAAGTGGCCTACAGTCTGACACTGGTCCTCATTAGAGCCTACAGTTTGACATTGGTCCTCACTGTAGCCTATAGTCTGACAATGGACCTCACCAGATCCTACAGTCTGACTCTGGTTCTTATTTTAGGCTACAGTCTGAATTTGGTCCTCACTGTACCCTAGAGTCTGACACTGGACCTCACGCGAACCTACAGTCTGACTCTGTTTCTCACTGTAGCGTAGAGTCAGTCTTGGGTCCCCCTTTGTAGCCTACAGTCAGACACTGGTCCACACCAGAGCCTACAGTCTGAATCTGGTTCTCACTGTAGTCTAGAGTCAGTCTTGGTCCTCCTTGTAGCCTAAAGCCAGACTCTGGTTCTTACTGTAGCCTACAGTCAGACTTTTGTTCTCACTGTTACCTACAGTCTGACTCGGGTTCCCACTAGAGCTTAAAGTCTGTCATTGCTCCTCGCTCGAGCCTACAGTGAGACTTTTGTCCTCGAGTAGCCTAAAGCCTCATACCGGACCTCACTAGAGCCTACAGTCTGACTCTGGTTCTTACTGTAGCATACAGTCTGACACTGGTCCTCCCTTGAGCCTACAGTCTGACACTGGTCCTCACCAGAGCCTACAGTCTGACTCTGGATCTCACGGTAGCCTACAGTCTGACTCTGGATCTCACTGTAGCCTACAGTCAATCTTTGGTCCTCCTTGTAGGCAAAGTCTGACTCTGGTTCTTACTGTAGCCTACAGTCATACTTTTGTTCTCATTGTAACCTACATTTTGACTCGGGTTCCCAATATAGTTGAAAGTCTGTCATTGCTCCTCGCTCGAGCCTACAGTGAGACTTTTGTCCTCGAGTAGCCTAAAGCCTCATACCGGACCTCACTAGAGCCTACAGTCTGACTCTGGCTCTTACTGTAGGCTACAGTCTGACTTTGGTCCGCCTTGTAGCCTACAGCCTGACACTGGTCCTCACCAGAGCCTACAGTCTGACTCTGGATCTCACGGTAGCCTACAGTCTGACTCTGGATCTCACTGTAGCCTACAGTCAATCTTTGGTCCTCCTTGTAGGCAAAGTCTGACTCTGGTTCTTACTGTAGCCTACAGTCATACTTTTGTTCTCATTGTAACCTACATTTTGACTCGGGTTCCCAATATAGTTGAAAGTCTCTCATTGTTCCTCGCTCGAGCCTACAGTCAGTCTTTGGTCCTCAAGTAGCCTACGGCCTGACACTGGACCTCACTAGAGCCTACAGTCTGACTCTGGTTCTGACTGAAGCCTACAGCCTGATTTTTCTCCTCACTGTAGCCTACAGTCTGACACTGGATCTCACTTGAGCCTATAGTGACTCTGGTTCTTATGTAGCCTACAGTCTGACTCTGGTTCTTATGCTGCCTACAGTCTGACTCTGTTTCTTACTGTTGCCTGCTCTCTGACAATGGACCTCAATGTAGCCTACAGTATAACACTGGTCCTTACTACAGATTACAGTCTTACTCTACTCTTTACTGTGGCCCAGACTCTGACTCTGCTTCTAACTGGTGCCTACAGTCAGACTCTGGTTATTTCAGAGGCCTAGAATCTGACTTTGGTCCTCACTGTAGCCTACAGTATTACAGAAGACCTCACTTCAGCGTGCAGTCTGGTTCTCATTCTGAATGTAGGCTACAGTCAGACATTTGTCTCTTTGTAACCTACAGTATGACTAGGGTTCTCACTAGAGGTTACAGTCTGTCAGGGTCCTCGCTCGAGTGTACTGTCAGATTTTGGTCCTAAAGTAGCCTACAGCTTAACACTGGTCCTCGCTAGAGCCTACAGTCTGACTCTGGTTCTTACTGTAGGCTACACTCTGACATTTGTCTGCCTTGTAGCCTAGAGACTGACAAAAGTCCTCACAAGAGTCGAAAGTCACACAATAGTACTTACTGTAGTCTAAAGTGTGAATTAGGTCCTCACTGTAGCCTACAGTCTGACAAAGGCCCTCACTAGAGCCTACATTCTGTCTCTGGTTCTGACTGTAGCCTACAGTCTGACTCTGGTCCTCACTAGTATTTACAGTCTGACTCTGGTCCTCACTGTAGCCTACAGACTGACACTGGTCCTCACTAGAGCCTACAGTGTGACTCTGGTTCTTACTGTAGTCTACAGTCTGACATTGGTGCTCACTAGAACCTAGAGTATTTCTCTGGTTCTGACTGTATCCTACAGTTTGATTTTGGTCCTCATTGTAGACTAAAGTCTGACACTGGTCCTCACTAGAGCCTACAGTCTGACTCTGGTTGTTACTGTAGCATACAGTCTGACTTTGGTCCTCACTGGAATTTACACTCTGACACTGGTCCTCACTAGATCTACAGTATGACTCTGGTCTTCACTAGAATTTACAGTCTGACTCTGGTCCTCACTGTAGCCTACAGTCTGACAAAGGCCCTCACTAGAGCCTACAGTCTGACTCTAGACCTCACTGTAGCCTGCAGTCTGACTTTGGTCCTCACTAGAATTTACAGTCTGACTCTGGTCCTCACTGTAGGCTACAGTCTGACACTGGTCCTCACTAGAGCCTACAGTGTGACTCTGGTTCTTATTGTAGACTACAGTCTTAATCTGGTCCCCACTAGAGCCTAGAGTCTCACTCTGGTTCTGACTGTATCCTACCGTCTGATTTTGGTCCTCATTGTAGCCTACAGTCTGACCCTGGTCCTCACTAGAGCTTACAGTCGGACTCTGGTTCTGACTGTAGCCTAAAGTCTGACTTTGGTCCTCACAAGAATTTATAGTCTGACACTGGTCCTCACTAGAGCCTAGAGTCTGACTCTTGTCCTCACTAGAATTTAGAGTCTGACTCTCGTCCTCACTGTATCCTACAGTCTGACTCTGGTCCTCACTAGAGCCTACAGTGTGACTCTGGTTCTGACTGTAGGCTACAGTCTGATTTTGGTCCTCATTGTCGCCTACAGTCTGAACCTGGTCCTCATTAGATCCTAGAGCATCACTCTGGTACTTACTGTAGCCTACAGTCTGACACTGGTCCTCAGTAGAGCCTACAGTCTGACTCTAGTTCTTACTGTAGTCTACAATCTGACTTTGGTCCTCACTAGAATTTAGAGTCTGACTCTGGTCTTCACTGTAGTCTACAGTCTGACACTGGTCCTCACCCGAGCCTACAGTGTGACTCTGGTTCTTACTGTAGGCTACAGTCTGACTCTGGTCCTCACTAGAACCTAGAGTCTGACTCTGATTCTGACTCTATCCTACAGTGTGATTTTGGTCCTCATTGTAGCGTACAGACTGAACCTGGTCTTCGCTAGAGTTTACAGTCTGACTCTGGTTCTGACCTTAGCCTACAGTCTGACTTTGGTCCTCAGTAGAATTTACAGTCGATGCTTGTCTTCACTGTAGCCTACAGTCTGACACAGGTCCTCACTAAAGCCTAGAGTGTGACTGTTTTTCGTAGTGTAGACTAGAGTCTGACTCTGGTCCTCACTAGAGCCTAGAGTCTGACTCTGGTCCTCACTCGATCCTAGAGTATGACTCTGGGTCTTACTGTAGCCTAAAGTCTGACACTGGTCCTCACTAGAGCCTAGAGTCTCCTTCTGGTTCTTACTGTAGACTACAGTCTGACTCGGGTCCTCACTAGAACTTACAGTCTGATTCTGGTCCTCACTGAAGCCTACAGTGTGACCCTAGTTCTTACTGCAGACTACAGTCTGACTCTGGTCCTCACTAGAACCTAGAGTCTGACTCTGATTCTAACTGTATCCTCCAGTGTGACTTTGGTCCTCATTGTAGTCTACAGTCTGACCCTGGTCTCCTAGAGTTTACAGTCTGACTCTGGTTCTTACTGTAGCCTCCAGTCTGACGCTGGTCTTCACTAGAATTTACAGTCTGACTCTGGTCCTCACTGCAGCCTACAGTCTGACTCTTGTCCTCACTAGAGCACACAGTGTGACTCTGGTTCTAACTGTAGACTACAGTCTGACTCTGTTCCTCACTAGAGCCTAGAGTCTGACTCTGGTCCTCACTAGAGCCTAGAGTCTGACTCTGGTTCTTTCTGTAGCCTACAGTCTGACATTGGTCCTCACTAGAATTTACAGTTTGACTCTGGTCCTCACTATAGCCTACAGTGTGACTCTGGTTCTTACTGTAGACTATAGTCTGACTCTGGTCCTCACTGGAACCTAGAGTTTGACTCTGGTCCTGACTGTATCCTACAGTGTGATTTTCGTCCTCATTGTAGCCTACAGCCTGACCCTGATCCTCACTAGAGCCTAGAGTCTGACTCTGGTTCTTACTCTAGCCTACAGTCTGACTTTGGTCCTCACAAGAATTTACAGTCTGAATCTAGTCCTCACTGTAGCCTACAGTCTGACACGAGTCTTCACTAGAGCCTACAGTGTGACCCTAGTTCTAACTGTAGAATACAGTCTGAATTTGGTCATCACTAGAGCCTACAGTCTGACTCTGGTTCTTACTGTAGATTACAGTCTTAATCTGGTCTTCACTAGAGAGTACAGTCAGACTATGTTTCGTAACTTAGCTTACAGTCTGTACCTAGTCCTCACAAGTCTCTACAGTCTGACTCTGGTTCTCAGTGTAGCCTACAGTCTGAAACTGGTCCTCACTAGCATTTACAGTCTGATTATGGTCCTCAATGTAGCCTACATTCTGACACCAGTCTTCACTAGAGCCTACAGTGTGACTCTGGTTCTTACTGTAGACTACAGTCTGACTCTGGTCCTCACTAGAACCTAGAGTCTGACTCTGGTTCTGACTGTATTCTACAGTGTGATTTTGGTCCTCATTGTAGCCTACAGTCTGACCCTGTTCCTTATTAGAGCTTACAGTCTGACTCTGGTTTTGACTGTAACCTACAATCTGGCTTTTGACCTCACTAAAATTTACACTCTGATGCTGGTCCTCACTGTAGCCTACAGTCTGGCACTGGGCCACACTAGAGCCTACAGTGTGTCTCTGGTTCTTACTGTAGACTAGATTCTCACGCTGGTCCTCACTAGATTCTAGAGTCTGACAATGGTTTGTAACTTAGCTTACAGTCTGAACCTAGTCCTCACAGGTCTCTATAGTCTGACTCTGGTTTTCAGTGTAGCCTACAGTCTGACACTGGTCCTCACTAGAATTTACAGTCTGACTCTGTTCCTCACTGTAGCCTATCGTCTGACACTGGTCCTCACTAGAGCCTACAGTGTGGCTCTGGTTCTTACTGTAGCCTACAGTCTGATTCTTGTCATCACTAGATCCTAGAGTCTGACTCTGGTTCTGACTGTATCCTACAGTGTGATTTTGGTCCTCACTGTAGCCTACAGTCTGACACTGGTCCCCACTAGAGTCTACAGTCTGACTCTGGTTCTGACTGTGGCCTACAGTCTGGCTTTGGTCCTCACTAATATTTACAGTCTGATGCAGGTCCTCACTGTAGCCTACAGTCTGACCCTGGTCCTCACTAGAGCCTACAGTGTGACTCTGGTTCTTACTGTAGACTACAGTCTGAAACTGGTCCTCACTAGAGCCTACAGTGTGACTCTGGTTCGTAATGTAGCTTACAGTCTGAGCCTAGTCCTCACAAGTCTCTACAGTCTGACTCTGGTTCTGACTGTAGTCTACAGTCTGCCTTTGGTCCTCACTAGAATTTACAGTCTGATGCTTGTCCTCACTGTAGCCCACGGTCTGACACTGGTCCTCACTAGAGCCTACAGTGTGACCTTGATTCTTACTGTAGACTACAGTCTGACTTTGGTCCTCACTAGAATTTACAGTCGGACTCTAGTTCTTACTATAGCCTACAGTCTGACTTTGGTCCTCATTGTAGACTACAGTCTGACCCTGCTCCTCACTAGAGCTTACAGTCGGACTCTGGTTCTGACTGTAGCCTACAGTCTCAATTTGGTCCTCACTAGAATTTACAGTCTCTCACTGGTCCTCACTAGAGCCTACAGTGTGACTCGCATCCTCACTGTATCCTACAGTCTGACACTTGTCCTCACTTGAGCCTACCGTGTGACTCTGGTTTTACTGTAGACTACAGTCTGACTAGGGTCCTCACTAGAGACTAAAGTCTGACTATGGTTTGTAACTAGCTTACAGTCTGAACCTAGTCCTCACTAGTCTCTACAGTCTGACTCTGGTTCTCAGTGTAGCCTACAATATGAATCTGGTCATCACTGTAGCCTACAGTCTGACACTGGTCCTCACTAGAATTTACAGTCTGACACTGGTCCTCAGTAGAGGTTACAGTCGGACTCTGGTTCTCAGAGTAGCCTACAGTCTGACCCTGGTCCTCACAGATCCTAAAGTCTGACTGGGGTTATTCATATAGCCTACAGTATGACACTGGTCCTCATAAGTGCCTACAGTCTGACTTTGGTCCCCACTGTATCAAATAATCTAAACTTGTTTTTATTGTAGCCTACAGTCTGACATGGTTCTCAGTAGGCGTACAGTCTGACTCTGCTTCTTTGTGTATGCTACAGTCTGACTCTCGTCCTCACTGTAGCCTAGACTCTGACACTGAACCTCACTTGAGTCTATAGTCTGACTCTGGTTCTTACTGTTGCCTACAGTCTAACTCTTGTCCTCACTAGAACTTAGAGTCTTACTCTGGTTCTGACTGTATCCTAGGGTCTGATTTTGGTCCTCATTGTGGCCTAGAATCTGACCCTGATCCACACTAGGGTTTACAGTCGGACTCTGATTCTTACGGTAGACTATAGTCTGACTCTCATCCTCACTAGAATTTACAGTCTGACACTGGTCCTCACTAGAGCCTACAGTCTGACTCTCATCCTCACTGTAGCCTACACTCTGACCCTGGTCCTCACTAGATCCTACAGTCTGACACTGCTACTTTCTGTAAACTACAGTCTCACACTGGTCCTCACTAGAGCCTACAGTATGATCTGGTTCCTACTGTAGTGTATGGTCTGACTTTGATCCTCACTAGAACTTACAGTCTGACTCTCGTCCTCACTGTAGCCTAGACTCTGACACTGAACCTCACTTGAGTCTATAGTCTGACTCTGGTTCTTACTGTTGCCTACAGTCTGACTTTAGTCCTCACTAGAACTTAGAGTCTTACTCTGGTTCTGACTGTATCCTAGGGTCTGATTTTGGTCCTCATTGTGGCCTAGAATCTGACCCTGATCCACACTAGGGTTTACAGTCGGACTCTGATTCTTACGGTAGACTATAGTCTGACTTTGGTCCTCACTAGGATTTACAGTCTGACACTGGTCCTCACTAAAGCTTACAGTCTGACTGTCATACTCACTTTAGCCTAGAGTCGGACACTGGTCCTAACTGGAGTCTACAGTGTGACTCTTTTTCTTACCGTAGACTACAGTCTGACTCTGGTCCTCACTAGAGCCTATAGTCGGAATCTGGTTCTTACTGTAGCCTACAGTCTGACTTTGGTCCTCACTAGAATTTACAGTCTGACTCTGGTCCTCACTGTAGCCTACAGTCTGACACTGGTCCTCACTAGAGCCTACAGTGTGACTCTGGTTCTTACTGTAGACTACAGTCTGACTCTGGTCCTCACTAGAACCTAGAGTCTTTCTCTGGTTCTGACTGTATCCTACAGTGTGATTTTGGTCCTCATTGTAGCCTACAGTCTGACCATGGTCCTCACTAGAGCCTACAGTATGTCTCTGGTTCTTACTGTAGCCTAGAGTCAGATTTTGGTCCTCATTGTGGCCTACCCTCTGAACCTTGTCCTCATAAGATCCTAGAGTATGTCTCTGGTTCTTACTGTAGCCTACAGTCTGACACTGGTCCTCACTGGATTTTACAGTCTAACTCTGGTCCTCACTGTAGCATACAGTCTGACACTGTTTCTCACCAAAGGCTACAGTCTGA